>QLPN01027915.1:0-32075 GCA_003314395.1 Albatrellus ellisii
AATCAACTTTGGAAGTCACTGTAATATTACACTTATAGTAAGTAAGATATAAAAAAAAGAAAAAGAAAAAGAAAAAGAAAAAAAGAAAAAACATCATGAGGTGCCAAAGCAAGTGCTTTGTAACACTTGCTGCCTTGCCCAGAAATCAATACTTATGGCTTGCACCCTTCAGCATTTGTTGTGGTCATGATTGTAGATTTCACTATCACCCCACCACTCACATAACATTGTAACCAGTACAACACTCTAGAGAATATCCCACACAGAAGTGCCATTAGTTAGCTACTGCAGTGAAGACCAGCCATATCCAGTGATGGCTACCACAGCTCAATGCCTAAAAAAACATGAGTCAAATTCCCCACAAAAGCCACACAGACCCACCTATCACTGGGCTCCCCGCCTGCTCGTAATACTCGACGCGGCAGCCTGCGCCCAGACACACAACCTCCGCCGCCGCCCCCTCCGCGCACATAAATGCCGGCGTCGTCACGTTCGTGCCAAATGCCGCCATGACGCGCCCAAGGAGCGCGCCGCGCGCAGGACGCGCTGCCCACGTCGCGTTCACGAGGCTGTGCTCGGCCAGGTCAAGGGAATATATCTCAAGCGTCGGCGCGGCCACAAAGGACGGCGCGTCCTCGAGCGTAAGCAGACGGTGGCTCTGCGTGAGCGCGCTGCGCATTGGGAAGGAGAGGTGGAACGCGCAGTGCAGCGAGTCCCGCGGCGCGGCGAAGTGCATGAGCATGCTGTCCTATAATCGCAGCGCATGTCAGCCTGGGTGCTCATACTGAAGAGGTTCGAGAGAGGAGGGAGAGCGTACGTCAGCGGTGAGCAAGACCCAGCCGTCCTGCGGGTACGCTGTGTAAGGATAGCGTGAGTTTACGCGCGCCATGGCCGTTGCGCGGCCAGGCGCCACCGGAAGTTCTACAATGGGCGAGGATGGGGCCATGTGTGGCGTCGCTGGTCCGTGTGCGGCGCTAACCGCGGCGAGCACTTCGTTGATTGCGGGCGCGCGTTCGAGGCCCGTGTACAGACTGGGTCGGCGTAGTGTGTGCACCTCCACATCGTGCGGCGGGACAAACGAGGGTGCGGCGGTCAGTAGGCGGTGCACGGAGGCGGCGACGCTGAAGAAGGAGACGAGGAGCGCGGAGAGTGCAAGAATGAGAGTGACTTTAGAGTTGACGGGGGTTGGTGAGCGGGTGTGGGCGCGATTGGGAGCATAGGCAGGGTCGAGGTCGTCGTGGTAGGAGTCGGGGTCATCGTGAGGCAGCTGAACGAGGGGGACGTACTCGACCATGGTTGGGTGGCCAAAGTGGGCAAACTGAGTGGTTAAGCGCCGGGCCGCGTGACGTTGGCGTCTAAGCTAGTTTGCCAAAGGCACAATTGGGCCTTTGCATTCTTTTGTTTTTCTGGACAAAACAACGCTAATACGTCTTGTAGATGGACATATACAAGCATGGAAAGACATGACACGCAGATAATGAGACGGATAATCTGGACATGAGGGCAAAAGTATACAGAGAGAGAAAGAAAGGATAGCGGGAGGTATAGGTATATGATATGCGGATGCAATGCGATAAATTGTTCAAGTTCATGCAGTCTCAACGCAAGTCGACGATCTCTAGTGTCAGATCCTTGATCTGGACGTGCCCCTTGTCTGCGTCCTGGTACATGCAAACCGACATTGAGCCCGCACAAAACACACGCACACACGCAAGCAGGCAGACTCACTGTATATATCGGCTGGTTGGGATGAGGGTGGAAGGCTTCCTTCGCGTTGCACTGTAATATCGTCTGCAAGCCCGGCGGGTCAGTTAGACGGAATATGCCGAAGCTGTCGTGATGGAATTATATAAGTGAGCACATGCAGGAGTGGTGGGGAGGCTTACTTTGGTGTGGACTTGGGTGCGCAGACGACGGCGAACGACTCGGGAAGCATGCGTTGGAAGCCGCTATGTGTATGTAGGTCAACAGATGACATAAAGCCTGGCTCACGGATTCTGTCAACTCTTCGGAGTCGCGACGAACGAGACGATGCCACTCACAAGACTGTGTTGGATGTGTGTGAATCTGCATGCGACATAACTCGATGAGACCAGCCTTCGTTAAACAAGAGGAGAACACGTACCCAACCAAGCGTGATCAGCGATCTCTCCTCAGTGAACTGAAGGACGAGCTCCTCTTCGTCCATTGTGCACGTGTCACTTGTCGAATGCTGTTTCGGGATCAATAGCGTCGTAACCACATACTTGTGTCCCTTGTCCTTCCCTAGTAACAGCCCGCATGTCTCGCGGTTGCGTGCGGTGTTAATGGCCGCGATGGAGACGAAGCGCTGCAGACACTCGCGGGGGAAGTTGACATGCCGGAGGTCGCGTAATACGGGGTCAGAGTTCGCCTCGATGATCCCGGTGGAAGGATGATGGTGGTGCGTCGACGACTGTATCGGCTGTTTCGGTGGTAGTGGGGGCGGACGAAGGGGCGGCACTAGATATGACCCTTGGTTGTATTGTGGCGCAGGCGCGCCATAGCCCTGTAGTGAGGGAGCGGGCATCGATGGTCTGGGTAGAGGGTTGGAATAAAGTCCAGTAGATGGGTCTGATACCTGTAGAAGGAGACTCGATGTTGTGCTACGCTGGGAGCCCTGCGTTTCAGGGTGTCGGAACATTGATCCGAGAGAGGGTGTGTAGCCTTGAGTTATCTGGTGTTGTGACATGAGGGAGGGATATTGGATTGTGCCCATAGAAGGTGGAGGAGAAGTGGTCGTTATAGGTGGGTTCAGGGGGCTACAGGATCGTATATAGTAAATCCTAGCACAGAGTACAGCAGCACAATTGAAGCACGTACGTTCGGGAAGGCTTAGGTGCGGACTCTGGCAAACGCCTAAAGGGTGATGACATCGTCAACAATCGTCAACCTGGGCCTAACACAGCCAACGCACCTGGTCGGACTCTCCAGCGGCAATTGAAGGATATTATTACCCTGACTATTTGCAGTATTAGGCTGCTGACCGTATGCGGATGACGGGAATGTCGCCGCAGTCAACACCATTGACGACGAAGGCTGCGGCATCGCGATGTCTGAGCTCCCGCGCGCAGTGAAGAAAGCCGCATCTGCCTCTTGCTGATGTCTTGCAATCATCCCATCCTCTTGTCTTCGAAACTCTTCCTTCCTTTGTCTAATCTCCTCTTCTCGTTTCCGCATCTCGTCTTGCTGCCTCCTCGTCTCTTGTTCCCGCGACAGCCTCATCTGCTCGGCCATGGCCCAATCATCCTCGTGCGACATCGGTGGTTCAGGATTAGCTCGATCCGCACTATACCGCGATCGCTCCTCCTCTCGTCTCTGCTCATCATCTCTCCTCCGTTCCTGCTCTCGTCTCATGGCCTCTTCTCTCGCCTGCCTCGCGGCCTCATCATCCTGCATGCTTCTTCTATATGGAGAAGACGTTCTGCTATTTCCGTATCCACGGCTCCGATAACTAGAGGGTGTGGATGCTGGGGAGATTGGAGCAGATGACGAGGGTGAAGGATTATAGGCAGCAACTCGGTTCACAATCTCTTGGGTAGTTGGAGCAGGCACCACGTTCTGAATATCTGACGCACTCATTGAGGATTGTGCCCCTTGCCAGCTTTCGAATGTTGTAATAAGATTCCGTTTAATTGAACTGAGATGGTCCAGGATCTCTTGGCCATGCTGTGTAAGGGTCAACGTATAAGCAGCCGTATCTTCATTGAGAAGGATAGAGGAACAAGAAGGAACCTAAGGTAATCGAGGCAAATGCAAAAATAAACTCAAGAACCCCACTCAGATCCTTGGTAGTATGATGCCGTGGTGTCGCAAAAACAATAGCATCAGTCAACATTTCGCATGACTGATTGCAGCCATCAGTTTGATGTTCCCAGCGTACTCAAGGTCATGCTCGTAGCAATACAACTGATGGCAGCCCGTACAATCCAGTCCAGAAGTCCTAGAGGCAGATTTGTCCTCTGCGGATAGGTTACCCACACCAACTAAGGTTGTGATGAGCACCTCCGTAAGCAAGGACCGAACCAGGCAAGACAGGACACAGATCATGCATGCAGGTGCGACACCTCGCCCATTTAATAGATCAAGACAGCTGAGGCGGAATTAAACCGCAGCCCAGCCTCATGGTCGCAAACGCATGCTGGTTCCACGAGGCGACTGATGACGCCCCACCATGGATACAGAACCCGAGTGTCATCAATGAACCACGATCGGCCCACCATGCTAGTGGACCCATGTTCAATGACGAAAGGAGAGAACAGATTGCCCGCGGGACTCTCGTAAAACTGGGGAGATGATTATACAGACTGTTCAAACTACATGAACGGTGCAGAGTATAAATGAGACATCCGGCTCGCAAGTGCCGCGCACGACATCAATTCCTCTAGTGATGCAGAAAAACCGACGGAAAGAGTACGGATAAAAGACTCACTAGACCCATATTATGACGCTGTGATCCGTTCAGCAGGACCTTGTAATCCTTGTGGGTAGGCAGTTTCTCCAGCACGATTGTGGCGGCTTTTGCATACTCAATGAAAGCACTCTCGTAGTCCCCTTCCTGGACATATCCCTTCCCATCATGCCTGGCTGCCTCTGCCGCGCGCAGCCAGTGTTTCAGCGGCTTGCTTGGGTCCCATTGTAGGTCCGCCTTGGCTTGGTCGGCAAGCTCTGCAATGGACATCGGACGAACAGCGGTCTGATTGTAGTAACCGCTTGTCGCAGTAGGTCTCATGATGGGAGACAGAAGCAAAGAGAGTGTGGAGAAGGCAGTGAGGAAACCACAGCGGGACAGGCAGTCAGACTCTTCTCTACGAAATATATTAGGTAGTCCACCATGTGTTCGAGATCACGTAAGCAATCGAAGCCTTCTTACCTAAGTCTCGCCCTCTGACAGTCACCCGTTGAACCTCATTTAGACGATGGTTTACTCTCGTGTTCAAGGCCAGGATTTTCATGTAAAATTCCACAACGCAACACTGCGATCCCGGGGCTGGTATTCTGAGTCAATGGCCGCTATATATGTCCATGTTAAGACTCACGAACAATGCTTTTGTCACAATATGAGCAGCCGCTTGCGTGCCGATTTTGCCTCTGAAAAGGACAGAGCTTGATACCGATAGATACAGGTGCAGACACAGACTTACGGCAAGATAAACCGTCCCTCATGATGAGCATATAGCATACATCATTCATTCAACACACACTGCATAGCCTATGACTCGACACAGGGCCACGATAATTATATAGCTGCAGGCCGTCGCGATTAGCACACAGACAGTAATTGCCAAGGACCCCTATATAATACATGGAGGTATCAATGACCAGTGTAACTTTGCCTTGACATGGTGAAGCAATATAGTGAATTACCCCAGCCTCTCGTTGAAGATTAACGGGAAAGGCCGCCATCATAGCGCACATCGGCTGGCAAACAATTCTGAATAAGCAACGGCGGCTATTTTGACAGAGCGGTCACTGAAGTGATCGAGAGCCTTCCCAGTAAAAGTGAGGGAATGCATATATGTAGTAACGGACCTTCATCCTTAGTCCAATCAATTGTAGACTACACAAGTGATGCGTAATATGACAACTATGGTTAGCAGTACACCCTCATACGCCCGTGGTTCAAGCACATATGTCCTATGTGGGTTGCCGCGGTGATGGCCAGGCAGATCAGAATGAACAGAGAAGTATACTGCAGATCGCCATAATTTCTTCAGAATGTGTTGTCTTACCGATCTAGAATGACATGATGCTTTTTTGGCCATGGGTAGCTATGGTTGTATTCAGTTGACTGGCGCACATATCCATATCTCACTTGAGCGTAAGACACATACTGAAAACAAGATTTACTGACCACAGAGCATGTATTCTTTGAATCACAGAGGAAGAATATTCGAGGGAGAGATCACCAATGCTTTCATGGTGCGATTAGGAGTCCGATACCATTTCTTGAAATTCATGCCATCTCAAATTGGCTGAATAGCAAACATAGTGGTTTCTTTTTTGAGAGAGTCAACACAGCCGCAAATAGCCGAACTGGTCAAAGTAACATACGTAGCTTTACAAAACGCTGTTTCAGCCAAACAATCTGCATTGCGGCTGACAGCCAAGCATAGCTCATAAGATGAGACCAGAGGACGAGGTGGAAGAGCAACTCCATTTTCAGAGTGTCGTAACCACTTTTCGGGAATACGCAAAACACTCGGTTTGTACAGTGCAACATCATCTTCCGATGCGCGGGCATTACTTACTCCAATGCTATCGATCATGCATCTGTTAAGCTTGCAGGGAACCACCGCCGCAGAAAAGATTACTATAAACTGTCCCTGGCAGACCAGGAGCTGCTCGATGGCCTTGGATACAAGCAAAAGCTTGCGGAAGTCGATAAGGCGATCCTTGCCAATGCGGAATTCCTGAAGCGGATTGTTGCTAATCCAGAGATATTCGGACACGGCATCGATGACCTCGATGAAGAAGGCATACTTAACGAAGACGCAGATGCAGTCTCCTGTGGTGACGGTATGTACTATCCGAATGGCCATGATTGTCGTGATTCTCCATGGGTACGGCATCCAGCACAGGTGCACACTCATGTGCCTAACGAACTGCCTCGTTCACATGGTCATGACTCGCACTCTCACGATCATGCTGCTCTGGGACAGGCGAGAGTTCCAAAGCGCTACAAGCCAACAGAATTCGACATGGACAAGTTGCGAAGCACACTGAAACAATTCGTCAGAGATTGGAGTGAGGAGGTTGGTACGCTCCCAATACGCCTGACCCCCTGTTGATGACTCTGGATTCTGGTAGGGCAGGGCTGAGCGTGAGGCCAGTTATCATCCTATGATGGAAGCTTTACTGTCGCACTTTTCTGACGTTCCATTGGAGGAACGGTGAGCGCTGACCTATGCTATGCATGTACACCAACTTGACGCAAATTGCAGATGTAGCCTCCGCGTCCTAGTACCAGGCGCAGGCCTAGGTAGGCTCGCGTTTGACGTAGCTAGACTAGGTATTCATCCACACAATGGTGATAGCTACAGCCTTCTGACTCTAATATGTAGGTTTCGCTTGTCAAGGCAACGAGTTCTCGCATTATATGCTGCTATCGTCTTTCTTCGTTCTGAACAGGTACGCATGTGCGATACAGGTTTCTTCCACTAAGCTCCACGTCCGGTCACAGGACCGACTCCATCAACCAGCATACCGTCTTCCCTTACATTCATTCATTCTCCAACATGCCAACCAAAGATGCGGTGCTGCGGCCAGTAACTCTTCCGGATGTACTTCCGAGCGATCTTCCTGAAGGCTCCAACTTCTCATTGGTGGCAGGTTTGGGTTCTTCATTCTTTCGAAGTCTTGACATCAGTCTCCTCATGGATGATCATTGCAGGAGACTTCGAAGAGATATATGGGGCGGAGGATCATGATCCTAACGAACCGCAGGCGGGCCAGTGGGATGCAATCTTGACGTGCTTCTTCATTGACACCGTGGGGGCATTCTCCTCTTTGCGAATAACTTCTGACGAAGGACCACACATACAGGCGAAAAACATTGTCAATTATCTACGAATAATACATAAGATTCTTGCACCTGGTGGGGTGTGGATCAACCTAGGTATGAGACATCTTTGTTCTTTGTTGAGCTCAACATTGTAGGGATCACAAGGTCTTGCAGGCCCGTTACTCTGGCACTTCGAGAACAATACCAGCAATGACACTTCCATTGAACTAGACTTGGAAGAGGTGAAGGAGCTAGCACGCAGGATAGGCTTTGATATACAGGTGAAATACCAAGCAACTCTACTCAAAGGCCGTGCTGACCTAGAATCAGAACGAGAGAACCGTCGATACGACGTATGTGAATAACAAAGATGCGATGTTAGGATACATGTACCATGCAACCTTCTGGACGGCCACCAAAAGATTGTAGATTCAGCTAGTAGTGTAACAGAGACTCAGATCACCAGGACGTCAAACCCATTAGCACGAGACTTGAGCGCTCAAGCTCAAGCTTCAAGATGTCGTGCAAACCGCCTAATTAGAACTAGCATACATCACGCCTTTTCATCCCAACTTCCTCCGCTCGCGCCTCTGGTCCCTCAACTGGCTACTCTTGCACACCCCGAAGCCGTTTGCGGAACCCAATGCGTACCTCCCTCCTTCACAACGAGGCTGCTGCCTCCGAAAAGCAGAACGCAACAAATATGGGCCCAAAGGGGCACAGCCTGCATAGAAGCCGAACGCCCCAGCGGGCGTGATCTCGTCCATGAGCGAGGGATACGTCGAGTTCATCAGGAGATTTGGGGTCCAGCATGTCATGGAGGCGACGGAGGTGCCGATGCCGCGGACTAGGAGCGGTGTGCCAGTGCTGTGACGTGTTGGGACTGACCATCGAGCGAGAAGAACTCGCCTTGCTGCCAGGGCACATTTTCGAGGTCCGTAGCGTATGAGACAACGAAGAAGAATCAAAACCCCATATTGGAACGCAATGCAGGCCAGCATCAGCCTAATGACCATGCCCAGACACGAGCGTGACCCCGTGTCTCCAGAGGGTAGTGATGTATTCGAGTGCGAGTAAAAAGAAGACGAAATCGGTTCTGGACGCGACAAAGCCTACTGCTGTGGAGCATGCCACAAGAGACGAGGGTGAGCCTGAGTCCTATCATTAGGGCCAGGGCGAGTCTGCATCAGTCCGCAGATCTGGGCGCACTGACGAAGATGCTGGGAGCCGCAAATGAAAGCTTCTGTGGGTTTTAAAGGTCATAAATGAACATCGAACCTTGGAGTGAGGTCTCTGATCGCGTTGGCTACAGATAATAAGATGGGAAGAGGGAAGACCACCATGAGCAGCTGGTGAAATCCAGTTTAGAGTATGAAAATGAATGGTTTACGCGAACTCTAGCATGAGTTTCTGAACGGCGTGGTCATGGTCATGACAGTGCGCATTACGACAACGATATTATGAATAATCTTTGACTCGTGGTGCAATTCAAGTAAGTCTGTGACCATGTGATGTCACGGGATCAGCTCCAACAATCTGGCCCAGGCGCGGTAGTAACAAGAGCAGCTAGCAGCTCATCCACTGACTGACTGTATCTATCAACATGGTGCGTTATGTTGTTCTGCGTATACTTGATGACCGATTCTAACCTATTATTTCCAGGCTCGTAATGAGGAGAAAGCGCAATCCATGCTCTACCGCTTTCGCGAGGCCCAGGCGGCAGAGCTAGGCCTCGGGACTCGCAGCGACCGCCGTCCACGCATGGCCAGTGCCTGCAAAAGCTTGCGAGACTGCGAGCGTTGGCGTGGAGAAATTTTACGCGAGATTAGCCGGAAGGTGTCTAAGATTCAAGATTGTAGGTTTCGTCATTTGTCGTTGTCGTGCGGTGAGCTCAATGAAGAGGTGTCTACAGCTGGACTGTCGGATTATGAAGTACGGGACCTCAACGACGAGATTAACAAGCTGATGCGCGAGAAGAGACATTGGGAGAACCAGATTATCGCCCTTGGAGGCGCAAACTATCGACGGAATGTGGCTATGTTGGATGATGACGGGCGAGAGGTGCCGGGGACCAAGGGATACAAGTACGATCTTATCTATCAATCATGCGCTATACCCGCTTGTTCTGACAATCTTTTAGATACTTTGGTCGCGCAAAGGAGCTTCCTGGAGTGCGGGAGCTGTTTCAGAGTCGCAAGAAGGAAGAGGACGAAGAAACCGCGTCGAAAAGCTTCTACAAGAAATTCACCAATCAGGGTCCTGCGTATTTTGGAGACATGGATGAGTTAGATGGATCACTATTACAGTACGAGCAGAGTGCGGAGCAAGGAGGTTCGTACTCGGTCTCTGTATGGGTATTTGGAGTCTTCTCAGGCACTCTGCAGAGTGGGAGGAAGCGTACGCCAATTTGAAAGAGACGCCTGGACTTCTGGAGGATGAACCAATACCGGAGATGCCCCGGCGCGCTGAGGGCCTGTCGTCTGTCACCGTCTCCTCTTTCGACCGGTCGACCCCGTCCTCTGATGCTGCAAAAAGGAAAGCGCCTTCAGGGGACACCGACGGCGGGGGGGAGTATTGTGTCACGCCGGAGCAGGCATTGGAACTGTCAAAACGGCCGAAAACGGACGCGCCTCCTGCAGCACCACCGACTACAGGCAACCCCACAGAGGTGCTCGCAATGCACGCACGCGCTGCTGCCGCGTACATACCATTTTTGGAGCCCGATAGTCTTATGGCACCAAAGTTGCCTACAAAGGAGGAGATGGAGAATATCTTACTGGAGCTCAAGAAGCGCGCGTTGGTCGACGAGTACTTTGGGAACTAGTGACGAGTGGGTGGCTTTGTTGGCCGGTTGCAGCGATGCTGTATAGTGTAATTCTGATGCAATTTACTTTTGGGGTTAACATGGTGCAGTCGTATGTTTCATCTCAGCGTCTTATGGAAGCGACACTTCGTCCACCGTCGGCAATAATATTTCCCCGCGACAGCTTCCCGTTCATGTCCCCAGTTGCTTGCTCTAGGCTACCATCTTGCGCATGTTTGACCTTTTTAGCCAGCAGTATGGTCTTTTTGGCCAGCCTACTATCAAATGCTCTTTGATCATTGCGAACTCGAGCTCCACAAAAAACAGGCTGCAAAGCATTGCACTTCGCGATTAGTCTACATGTACCTCGGAATCCACCAACTCCGACATACCGGGGCTTTTTGTATCACCAATTGTGCCTCTTTGCTCGAAACGCCCATGGTTATGGGGTTTTGCGAATGAAAATTTCAGGAGCAATCTGACTACTCTGTTGCCTGGGAACTTCTAGCGAGGATTGACGTGTACAAGGTATTATCAGGTCTCCTTTTTTTTTCTTTTTCCATATTTTGTTAATTTCCTGAGCTGGCTCCCGGCGCCTCGCCCGAACCACTACCCCTGTCCATCTTAGCTGAGCACAAACCGATGCTGACTCCCGTTGTTCTGAATTGGGACTAAACAGGCGGTGACGTCTCCGCTCTAGAATGGACCATGTCTGTAACGACACTGTGATGTACTCATACAGTATTTTTTTCCCTGGGACTGGGGCGGCAGATTGGCGTGTTCCTGCATGTGACTCTCCGTGCGATGGTTACCGGAGATCTACTCCCACAGCTTTGTCTTTGCTGCGTGTTTGCCTCTGCTGAAGTCCGATGCCGCAATGTCACCACTAGCGAGACATGTCAATAGCCTCTCGTTGCGGCACTATATAAAGGGACCTTCCTTCATCTTTCAACTTAACTTTCCGCCGGGCCCCATTTGGTTGTTGTTGACATCGCCTTGCCCTAAGTGATTCAAACAGGATCTCACGTACACTGGAAACGTGGTTCGTCCGTATAGTCAATAATTCAATAGCGTGGGTCCGTTTGATTCTTCTTCTATAAATCCCGAATCATGTGGTGTTATCTCAGACGTCCTGCTAACATTCGCACGCTGTTAGCGGATGTGGGTATGTTCGTGCCTTCGAGTATGAGGCCTGTTCCCGGGTCGCAGCTATCTGAACGTATTGGTTCATAAACCGGACTTCCGATATAAGATGATGCGGTACATAAGCCTAGAGCATAGAATGCGCAGAAGTACGGATGCATTTTATCTTTCCGATCATAAACAAACTTTGACCACCCAGAATCGGTGCGTAGCACACTGCTTCCATGGCAGGAGATTGCTATCATCAATACCGGAATTTTCTGACCGTGGGCTTCACCCAAAAGACATTGGATCAGCGTTACGTTGTTTCAAACAAGCAGAAGCCCGCAGAGCCCGGAACCTATATTTTTGAAATCTAGAAGATCAACGACCTTCCTCTACAATATCTGGAATCTGGAAGGCCGAGACTGTCCGATGATACGTGCGTCACTCAGTTTCGCCTCCAGGGCCTGCAGCCAGCTTTTAAACAGGACGAGAGGAACGCCGAGGTCATCTGCAATCTGCTTGACTGGAGCCTATACGTGACACCACGAGGGCGCGCAAGATCCGAGGTCTATTCTTGGGACTTCATTATATCAATCGTGGCGGCTACTGTATGGGCCAATGGAATCCATGGCTTGTGAAGCAAATAGAATTCAGAAAACACGCGGCCTTCGTACAGAAAAGGCCACAAGTACCCTACAAGACCAGGAAAATAAAGGCCGGAGTTGACTAAGGATGGAAACCACTCGTTGACGTTCCAATCGCCGTTGTTGTCACCCCAACTTGACCAAGGTACAAGTTAATGGGGAGAGGAGCAGTCTTCTGAGCGGCAGCATTAAGAATGCCAACGGCAATCTCCAGATCTTCTGGTATCTCCTCCTTCACGTACCCATTGTTCTCGAAGTGTAGCCACGTACTTGGACGGGTCATATGGGACTTGCTTACTGATGAGGACACCCATCAAGGAGATGAAGAGCAAACAGAAGGGCTCCGCATACGGCGACGCTAACGCAAGAACTGCCAACTCCCGTACATCCCCGATTTGGCCTTCGAATACTCTCACATGCAGCAACAATTTGAGCATTCAAACTGTGCTTGCGTGAGATCACCTATTTTCAAGATACTTTTCATCAAGTCCACACATTGCGGACGCTGCCCAGTGCCTGTCCGTGGCATTTTAAATTAAATGCAGTTAAAAAGCGTAGAAGACGAAGTCGGATGCCAGCAATTGGGCCAGGATATTTGAGCCAGGATCGCCAGAGCTTCCTGCCAGCGGATAGACTTCGTCCATTGCGGGAGCTATTCACCCAGTAGTGTAACGGGAAGGAAAAGTCGACCGTGTACTTGGTTGTTGCTGCTTGAAGCTTAGCGTCGCACGCTTTGGAATGGGCTTTCTGGGCAGTGTCGGCATTGAGCACAACTCGGCGGAGATCTGACTAATTTTTGGATAGTCGTGGATAGACGACGCAGTCTCACGTAGAGCATGAAGAATGGCGCTCCGGATCTACGTCACTTGTAAGCCGTGATATTTCGTCAATCCGTTAGCTCAGTCGATGTTGGCGAGGCTGAGCACCTGTCATATCCGCGTTGGAAGATGTCTGTATCTTCCGACGCATCTTGCCTGCCACAATTCGGTGGACTAAATCTGTGTCTTCCAGGGAGTCCTTCTGCAGGAGAAGGAACACTAATGTGCGCAAATACCGCTAGCCAATCATATCGGGCATTGCTTTCGGGGTCATGCTCCCTGATAACCGATTGACATTTGACAGTCACCTTCACCGTATAACTGAGTTGCTTGGGGGGGATCATCTTGGTGGATGTGACATAATGTCAGCACACAGATGAAAGGATGCAGAAAAGCTGGACACATACCCTTGAATAACCGATAATGTTGGGGTGCGAAATCAATTATCTTTTCTACTGTAGGGCTGCAACAAGTATGCGCTGAGGCAATTAGGTACCGTACCAGATCGGTTCTGAATTCACCCGGCTCAGCTTGTTCTTGAAGATCAAATGCGGGATCAGGCCCTGGAACGATGATAAGCCCATTCTAGAGCCATACCTGAGAAAGGATCCATTCTTTGTTGGGGTGATATCAGAAATGATTGAACTCAGGGATCATACGTTACCTTGTGGACCGGGACCGGCCTTGAAAGTGGTCTGAAGTTATGCATCACAGCATCATTCCAAGTGAAAAGGCCTTCTCTCCCGCTTTGGTAGGATGTGTGACCAATAAGTCGGACGTCGCGTATCCTCGTCGATATCACTAGCTTTCGTACTCTTAACAACTGGGTTCTGTTTTTCGCGGGTCCGAAGAAGTAGTTGGTGGTAGGTTAACAAGCCTAGAACATTGACCAGGATAACCAATACAAATGTGTTCTCACCAATGGGAATAACCACGGGTAGCAGTGACGAGAAGTACTCCGGGCCCAGTTACCACCTCCTCCGCGGTGCGCATCAATATATGTGAAGTTTCACAGAGTCAAGACAGAAAAAAGCTCAGGACGCCAGCCTCCAAAATATCTTGTAAGTCCACAACCAAAATAGCTCACTATCTATATTGGGTAAGACGATCTCCTGCGTCTTTGTCTAGCGGTCCCCCACCCCACGTCTACAGAATAAGGATGCGTAGTCTGTACAATATTGCCATAGAACAAGAAACAGAACCATGCTTACGAGAGCCTTCATGGTCTTACGGTATGAGATAGCTTCCGGATTACATGACCAAATCTGAGTCCAACATAAGACCCAAGTCATGGGAATTCAGCAACAGTATGAAACCTGGAGGAATGTAGGAGCACATCCCGTTATCTTGGGGTTTGACATCGTAGTAAGGGGACGTTGGCTTAAAGATAGCTATGGCGAACCCTAGAGTAGATTGATTGGCATCACTCGCTTTCGGCATAGAATACAAACATACAGATAAGCCTATTTGCAGAAGACCCATTCTGTCGAAAATAGGCAACACGTGGCAGGACATTACTTGACCGCAGAAATTCACTCTAAACCCATTGATGCCAGCGAAGTAAGAACCAATAAGACAGATAGGAAAGCTTTACAAGGAAAATATGTAGCACATTCGAATGATATTTGTATGGTTTCAGTGAATGGGTTTCGGGTAGTAGAACCCGCAATATCTTGCTTATTTGGTTTTCATAGGATCTCACGTAATACCAAGGCATATTACCAGGAGAATGCATGAAAATTGAAGGTGCATTCATATCATATACCACACAGTTAGACAGTGATGCAATTCAGTGGAAACATTGGAGGAAAAGATCTCATCAAAGGAATATAGCTTGGAAGTGCACCGTCTCTTCAGTTGACGTGCCCTTTCGAAGAAAAGGGGCCACAGCCAGCTTCTGACTCATAGGATGTGCCCAGATGAGAAGGTGCTTCGTGTCAGCCTGTTTCAGCAGATGTGCCACGGCCTCCGAGGGGAGATAGAAGATATATGAATCCCACACGCAGGAATGGATATATATGCTATGTAGGAGCTTATTTAGTCCACAGTGAGACCCATTCATGCAATCGATCTGTGGCACGACCAACATTGCAGTCGTAGATTCTCAATAGTGAGGCAGGATCCGGTGGATGACACGGATATATCCAGGTTCTGGAGCACCTTCATCCTGGCAGAATAGATGATCATAACCATTGTCGTGATGCCAATCGAAAATAAATATTGGCCAGGATCAGAGACTGGTTCTCCAGCGGAGGGGACTTCAAAATGTGCTGTTGAGTGCCTGAGACTTGGGCAAGGAGATCATTAGCAAGAGTGCGACGAGATGGGCAGATGACGCTTACTATGCTGAGCGGCCTTTATGGACCCACATTATTTTTTGTTTTTAACTATATTTTGAGTGGAGGTAGGACATATTTAGGGCCTTTGGTTTACGAATCTTAGCTCCTCACGCGTTTCATAGCCTGTCGATGGCGCTCGAGTAAGGCATGGGACAGGGGCAACGGAGATGACCGTAGTGAACCATTTTTAGCATTGCGGACATCGTGCTCCCAGAATCCATCAGCTCGAGACTGTTTGGGGAAAAACCAGCGAGATGATTGAGGATTGTGCATAAACCAAATAAGAATGCTACTGGATAATGAGCCTGTAGGGGTAGGTTCCAAGTCAAGACACATCGACGAGGCATCTGCATCATGATGGAACCCTGTCAAAACTCTTTCTGGAGTAGGGCACGGCAGCAAACTCTCTGTATGTATGTATGCACCGAATCTGTGCAAATAATGTTCATAAAGGCGAACCAAACTTCGGGAGCAACACAGCCGATGATTCTGGCTGATATGGAAGTCTGTGGTTCTGGAGTGCACTCCGAGATCCCCAACGTCGGTAATAAGTAGGGAGCCATCATTATCAACATCATCACCAACATCATCATCAACTTAGTTAGGTGCCTACAGTACCTGGGAAAGCGCCTCCTTGTAACAGATGGTAATCGTGGATGTCAACTTAAATGACAGTCTCAGTGCTTGCGACATCATAGCCAAACGCCACACACGCAGCCTGCTGTGCATCCCGATCTGGATAAGTGTGGCAGTGTGGACTCAGGTGCTTGTTAGCTTAAAACACTCTGACCCTTGAATCAGATTGTAGTGGTAAGGTGAAACACTCGATCTATTTGATAGGGGACGGAGGTTTCTGAGACGAAATGAGTCATTTATGAAAATAAAGGGTCTGTAAGCAGGTGAGGTCGTGGTCATGATCGGGTATTGGTAAGAAAAGGAAGGATGAGAATGAAGACGGCTTCAAGGTATTCCAAGATCATAATTGAATTCATTGTGAACGATGGGACGTTGTCGTCATCGGACTCAGATTTGACAAACTGGTCAACCACTGTGCGGTGAATCCAGTGATCAACTAGTACGCTGTTGATGACTCGGAGTCGAGAACTGCGAACAACAAGTCAGAAGAAGACAAAGCAAATGTCATAAATGAAAGATCTCGGCCCTTTTGAGACTTTTGAAATAACTTCCGTCCATTGCTCATGCTGCATTTGGACGTATCCATGCAATAGTCTCACAGTATCCAAGATAATGTAAACAAGATGATTGTCGAGAGCTGAGATGAGACATAGGAGCGCAACTTGCACAAGAAAGGAGTCGTTGAAGGTCTGTACTTGAAGCACAGCGAGTATCGGGAGGCTCAATGGTCATTAACTTGTTAGGCTTACGTCACTCAGGCTGACGGAGCTGTTGCTGGCTGCTAATAAAACGACTGTCTCCCGCTAAGGTCAGCTATGGATAAAAGGTCTGTGAACTAATGGAGACTAACTTTGACAGAGAACACGAGAAATGAGGTGAATAACATATTGTCACTATCTGTGGCTTGGCGTCGGCGGGGCTTCCAAGCGCCTCCAAGCGCGCAATTCATTCAACTCGTGAGCGCGTGAGCACTCCCCTCGGGTGCGTAGAACTCTTGACGCCTAGCAGAGCTAGCTGGCTTTACTGAATTGTGATTTTTGAGGCAGCCTGTCGCTCCGGCGACAGATGAATCTCGACTGTATACAGTGCAACACAGATACGCGAATTTCATAAGTCTATCATTAGATATTGTACTGCTTCGGTGAGCTCAGAGGAGTTAGGGCGAGCCCAGACATTAAGGAGGCTCATTTGCTCGTTGATCAGTGACCAGTGACCAATTGGCAATTGACAAATAAGCAGCTTGAATAGTATTATTTCTACAAGCTATGATATCCATGTTTACGTTTTCAAGGGACAGTAAGACCCCCCAAAAAACTGGTGTCTTAATATCTGCCTCACCAGACTTAGTCCCTATGACCTGTGACCAAGAGCCACATAAGGCTCGCCCGTGTGACCTCAAAGAATTTGAACGAGTGACGCGAGAAGCGGTCTGGAGGGAGTGACTGAAGCAGCGAAACCGCATCGCTGCTGAGTTCCCCGGCTCCAGACCTCCTGCTACCTCCAAGCTTTTTTTTATTGAACCAGAACTAAGAAAGTCATCAAAACTGTGAAATCTGTAGTTCTCTCTGTCATTCACGCCGTAAACCTCATGAATCACAGCACTCTACTCTCTCTAAAAGAATACAGAGACATAACGAGTACCGCACTCTGAGACTGAGTCAGGTACAGAATGCTTTGCAAAAATACCCCCGACCATAGGTTATGAGGACTGTCGGCATGACTAATCCGTCACGCCAGTGGCACATCGAGGTCTGTGCAGGAGACTAGCCCATCGATCACCACCAACCTGCGGCGTTTCGCATGTCTTACGAATTTTGAGCGGGGTCAAAATCGGAAGGCCCGTCACCTCAAGACGATGGTGAATCTAATACTCATCCTTTACAACGATGCCGTGTTTCACCCCAAGCAGTGTCTTGGACCTCAGGAAATTGCTGTGCTTGATGCTGACACCCCGGGTATGATGGCAGGACTCAACAAGCTTAGTGGTACTGAGTACTGAGTACCAGTGCACAGCTCACATCGTACTCTTAATTGTGTCTGCTTGTGTAACGAACCCAAATCTTATAGACACTCAACTTCCGTACTGAATGCCCTCCTTCACGTCATATCAAGGCTCTGCTACTGACTAGGATACCGATGCCATCCTGCTTCACAATCCCGGTCAGAACGTTCCGAACTCTGATCGGGCCAGGCATCGTAATATACTATACATAGTAACTCACTTGTATCACAGTTACACTAGAGAATACCATCATGATCATCAGGCCAATTTATGATTGTGCGCACGCTGCTTTCTCTGTGACGTATGTAATCTGTTCCCGAATGAGCGGCGGGTACACAGTGGCTTATGAGGCCTACATGATGTCTGCAAGAACTTCCAGTGCCCTTGTAAAAGTATCGTCTGCATGGCGGGTTTCCACGCGCGGGGTCTGTTTATAGCGGCATCTGAAGCTCTTGCTAATGCGGTACGACACACCTTACAATAGCAGTAGCAAACCTCGTTAATCTGAGGACACAGCCTTTTAGGGGTATACAATTGTAACAGCCAGATGGAGCTTGGGAGTGGTCCAGGACTACTGATCACCCAGCCAGGTACAGCACCCTTGTCAAGTAGCCTAGTATGCAAAAGTTCCGGCGATGCTTGACTGATGTCTTTGCATTCGTATAGCCTCGATATTTGCCGCTTATACTTTGCAAACAGTGAACTACGAGTGAAGGCCCGGACAGGCTGCCTGGATGGCAGTGCCAGCATCACGATCCTCCTGTTCTCCCGTCCACTCTTTTTCTGGCGTTTTATGCACTATTGTGTGATGAGATCACCAGCTGTGCTGATAAGACGAAAGGACAGCGTTCATTGACGCTCATCAAAGTCCCATAGCTGCTTGGATTAATGGTCAGGTCTGTATCCAGCTATTTGCAGTATTTGTCTATTTAGTCACCCTCCTGATTTATCAGCATAGCGCTTCGCACGGTTCTCGTCGCGGGCTTGTCCAAAATAGTGCGGACATCACCGGAGGCAGTAGTCAAGCGTGAGATCAACGGCAAAGCTGGGGAGAAGCAGGTCTTAACGGCTGTTCCGCGAAAATCCTCACACTATGCTGCTGCAGTGTCGTAATCGAAGTCCTGATTTTCCACACCACTGGCAACTTCTGAGGATATTCCGATAATATAATCCAATTGATGTATTGAATTGACACAACCTTCTGTCAGGCGAAACAGATCTATATCTCGAAGTTCATCCCTAGATGATCCTTTCATACTGCTCCTCAGTATCCGTACTGTCGTTTCATCTAGCTTCGCAGATCCAATATAAGACGGCAGCATGGGTCTGGTATCCTACAAGCCACATCCCGCCCTCCTTCTCTTGCAGCAGCACGTCCCTGCCGTTCTCCATGGCTCGCTTGTCTTCTTCGGAACAGTCTCCTCTGCTCTGTCAGGGCTTTGACGAGAAGCTGCCCTTTCCTCTTCGCCATGTTTCCACAGGCGTTCGTCCCTACCTGGAGCTCATCCGATTTCACAAGGTACCCCCGATCCTGTTTGACTCCACGTCCCAGTGACTGATGGTCCCTTCAGCCAACAGGATCCATCTTGATGTTTTGGCCATTTGGTTCGTCAGCGATAAATGTGTGGCGCATTCCAGTCCACTCATTCTTTTACAGCTTGGGGTTTGACGATGGCTGCGTACACGGTCAATCTCCCCCTTCGTCAGTACTGGATTGAGCTTGCGAGGTCCCTCATCATCGCCGTCAATGTCCGTGGCTCAGCCTGCACAGTTAACGACATCTTCGACCGCAAATACGATGCTGGAGTCGGTATGTGGTTTGCTGCGGCTTCACTCGCCGGCTTACAGAGATGACGATCCTTTGCAGAGAGAACAAGGAACAGGCCCTTGCCCAGCGGGCGTATATCAGTATTTGCCGCAGTGGTCTACCTGATCGTCCAGTATATTTTCGGGATCGTGCTATCTATGTCCTACAACAACACTGCGTATGCTGTCTTTCTCTCATGCATTAGGAAGTTTATTGAAGCGTTCCACCACAGTTTCTGGGCCGCGCTCATCCAGCTTCTTCCATTGTAGGGATACTCAGTCTGATTAACAGATCAGAAGAGAATGACTCATTGCATCCACAGGTTCATCATCTACCCGTTCATGAAGAGGATCACATATTGGCCCCAAGCATGGCTCGGCATCTGCATGAACTTTGGTGTTGTCGTCGCATGGGCTGGTATCACGAACAACTTAAAGCTAGACTTGCTCACCATTCTCATGATTGGCACTTGGGGGTATGCACAGTCGTCTAATTTGGATTGATGCCAGGACGCTGACAAGTGTTTCTGTCTCACAGATGGACCATGCATTATGGTATGAACATGCACTGAGATATGCTGTGCCTGTGGCTGAGTTTCTCCGTTCCCTCAGATACCATTTACGCCTGCCAGGACCGCAGAGATGACGTCAAGGTCGGCGTAAAGTCGACTGCCGTAATGCTGGGTGATTACGTCCGCCCGTTCACTTTTGCATGCGCAATTTTGTTCGTTGCCATGTTGGCGTACGGCGGCGTTCTCAACCGCCAGACACCCATCTTTTTCGTCATTGCTATCGGCGGCACAGCCCTTCATCTCCTGTGGCAGTATGCCACCGTAGATTTGGATAGCCCTGAAAGCTGTGGCTGTAAGTAGTCTTCTGATGGGCAGGCTCACTTGCATAAACTCACCGACTTCATTTCAGTGAATTTCATCAGCAATGGACACATGGGTTGGATCATATGGGGAGGTCTTCTGCTTGACTATCTCGCCAAAATCAATCAGTTCCCGGTTTCCTGGAACTCCTGATTGTGTTTCTTTGAACGCTCAATGCCTTTTCTCCTGCGGTGTTGTGCGCTCCCCCGGTCCGCCTCCTTGTTGTACGCTGGGTTTGTTATAGGATATATTGTGCTACTGCTTGTTATGACTAACGGTCTATTGACCCTGCATTGTTGTGGTAGTGGTACCCCATTTCTTACCGGTACACTCATCCTGCCCATCATGCATATCGCCATTGTACTTCATACTACATTTTCTGCGCCCTCCAATAGATTCTTGCTATCTATTAGCTCACATCGTCACCCGGGCAGAAGCGGAATATGTCCACCGCTTCCTGAGTTCACCGTCGCCAAGGACTTCTAACCATTATATACTGTGCAGTTAAACTGACTACCTCTCCAATTACGGATGCCAGGACGGCTGTCAACAGGCAATATCTCTCGCGATGCTTTCGGAAAGAAATAGGCATGGTCAGTGTGACTCCGTTACCCCAAAAAATCGAAATTCAGGGACACACGGAGTTAACTCATAGTGTGGCCCAGGTCCTCGCATGCCAATATGTTATTCCGTTTCCGACATAGCGTCTGCCACTAGTACTAGAGCAGACGGAAGGGTTGAGTACGACAGATAGTCTTAGTTCAGATGCAGAACAACTGTATTCTGCTGAGGTCAACTACGGAGACTAAGTCTTTGTTGTTCAATGTAGGGACCTCGCCGTTCACCACCACCGCCACCTCCGATGATAAATATTGTCCGACGACGATTGTGTCGCTACACCGTCGCAACGGCGCTCGGCTACCCCGTCCCCATGTATTATGAAAAGGAAAAGGAAGCGAGGAGCCCGAAACTTAATGTACAAGCAGAACGCTGACAGTCTAACCCAGGAACCCAACTACGGAAATATATCAGAGCACAAAGTTCATAGAACTACGATCGTCAGCCCAGAGCCTAGCGTATTCTAGACAGAGCCGGTATACATAAGCTGGCGGAGGTAAGGAGGTTAGGAAAAAGCTTTTGGGCCGGCTGGCTAAGAGGAGCTTACCTTCCATGTCGACTTGTCGACCAATGGTCTTCCGCCACTGCTTGCCTGCGCGAGCTATTCGACGTAGCCGTCGATCGCCATCAATTGATCGACGTCGGGAAGCGGACAGCTGGGCAGATGTCGAGTTGGCAGCATCAAGAATAGAGTCAGTGGCACCCGAGAAGAATGCGTGGATATTGTAAATCTCCTTGTATGATGCGGAGAGTGGAATGTAGTGCAACCTTGAAATTAATGAGAAACGTGACGTTTGCGTACAGATGCTGCAGGCTAACGTACCAGGGTTGTATCCAGTCGGAATAGAATTCATCATATACCGACGACTTGATGACAGCGCTGTCCGAGGCTAAGAACGCGAAGAACTTGCCGGAGTAACTCATGCCGTCAAGGTCGAGGAGATATTTGTGCGCCCAGTGTTCGCGCAAAAGGATGGCATCATCGAATCGATGGTCTTGCATCTGCTGTTCCAAGCCGCCAGGATAGTGCATGTGATCGACGGAACTTACGAACGCAACGTCCATAATCTCAGCGTTGAGAACGGCTGCCGGCACCTTGGTGAACACGTAGTTCGACGAACTCGGGGGGTCGGCGAAAACAACCGTTCGGTTCTTTTCGGCGGTATCGCTAGACATCCGAACAAACCTGGAAAATGTATGTCCACGGTCTGAGGTAATCGCGTGACAGCATGACAAGTTACTAACCTATGCCGTTGGTATTGCGGGGAGAAGCCAGGAGGCGAGCTTCCACCGCCTGTAGTAGCGCCCCTCCAAAAGATTTTGTCATCTTTTTTCTCCCAAGGCCGCTCCATGCTATCTAATTCCTTTAATTCTAGGTTCACCTCGTCCCAAGCGTACGTGTAACGCCGCGTATGACCGTAATAATAATGGCTCGGGATCTTGATATCACTGAATCCAGAACTTTTAGCGGGAGACAGAATGGGGTAGGGATTAGGAACAGTGCGCCAGTCTGAGAAGAAGTGGCCTTGTTGGTGGTGCGCCCACGGATGATTGCAAAAGGCAAAGTTGCGGTCAACGTCTCGGATGAACTTGAATTCGCCACCTGGAATGGGAGGGGATTGCTGAAAATAATTTATACTATCGTTGACAAAAGAAATGCGCTTGGAACTGATGAGTCTGCGAGCCGCAGAGGTCGGTGGACATATGCGGCGATAAGACTCCCAAACGTTTCCCTTTCCTCGCCAGTCTGGTGTATACAGACCACTGACGATGGAGTCCACGCCGCCTGATGTCACGGCTGTCAGACAGACTTCAGAGACACGGTCTACAATCCTTACCCAAAGACTCTTGGAATGTAATATTTGTGTATTCGCGCTGTTCCCATGGGACAAGAACACGCCCTTCCGACCTGGCATTGACAGCAAAGTCCATGTCTGGTAACTGTAAAGATAACGTCAAGACGCGAAATCCGATATAGCTCGCTGCCAAAGAACATACAGTGTGTCGAAACTTCTCGATCATCAAAAGAAACTGTCTCGCACGCATTCCAACTTCATTGTCCTCGTCGCTGTGAGGCCTTCTTATATTCACTGCATCAGCCTCCCCATTTCGTACTCGCACCAAATCGATCGAAGGAAGTTCAGCTGCCTAGAGATGATTTATATAGGTTAGGAGAAGTAATTAGGGGAAAGAAACCGACGTGCGCACCTTTACGGCCCTTCGTCGGAATTCTGCGCCAGACATCTCCCAAAACGGTGCCATATCCTCAGAAAGACCGTCATACTCATCGATCATTTTCACATTGTTCTCTTTGGCAAACTTCCACCACTGGTCAAAGCCCTTTGGCGGATCGCGATGGTACCTTCGCTTGTATTCTGCAACCGCAGCCTTCAGCGTCCGACTCTGCTTCGAAAGCAGCCTTTTGAACCTCCGTTCCGCTTTCTCCATTAGAATGGGTATAGGGTGGTTCTCCACGACCCCTAACACGTTATTCGTAGCCACGACCTCCGTATCCAACGCGAGAGCAGCATCTTCAGGGAAATTGTGCGTAGTCCCCTTTTGTCCAGCGTATAAGCCGGCCTGAAGGAAAGCAACAATTAAGATGACAAGGAGTAAATAGGACCTGCGTCGATGTGATGGGATTTTCAAGAATTCATGTGGGGACATAACACAAAGAGGTGGGCGACGAACTGACACGTTGAGTGGAAGACTTTTTAGTCCCCGTGTCTGTAAGCTCAGCGCTCACCTTCTTCTTCGTACATCTAACGTGACGCGGCGTTACCGGTGACTTAGTTAAGACACCGTGACAAGTCTGAGTGGAGAGTGTATTAACCTGATAGACCTCGACATTCACGTTTGCACAAACTCCTCTCTCATTTTATTTATACCCATATTCTAAATACACTTTTCATTGAAACCAATATGTCTAACCAGGAATCAGTGCTGGCACCATCGGGGTATGTTCCTTAGTCAAAATAAGGAGAAAGACGAGTCATTTCACGTCTTTTACAGCACTTTGCCTTGGTCGTCTGTTCTCGAAACGCAAGTCAAATACCTTAATGGCATTTCAGCCTCCAGCAGTGCAGACTCGATAAAAGTGGCTCGTCAAAGGCTCGATAATGACTTGAATGACCTCCATCGCGTCATGTCCACAGTTCGGACGCGACGCAACGCCTTGTCTCTAGTGGCACGACTTTCAGCAGATATCTTGGCCGAGGTCTTCTCAATACTGGCAGAAATAGACGTTCCACGGCTCGCTGGAGACAATCGCATCGTCAAGCGACATACGGACATCCCCGATGGCGAGCCAACTCCAGTGCCGTTCTACAGCGCGGAGTTAGATATACCCAACTTGGGCTGGATCAAGATGACTCATGTCTGTCACCACTGGCGGCAGGTTGCTCTCCAGAATTCTAGCCTGTGGGGCAGGGACGTCTCTTCACTCCCATCGTGGACTGCGGAACGCCTTTCTCGTTCCAAGCAATGCCCCATCACCATTTGCGTCGTTGGCAAACCTCAGTGCTTGAAGGGTCAAAAGATGTTCATCGGGTGCGAATGATCCTAGAACACATCCATCGTGCGAAGGACGCATTCATCAGCATGGAGCCGCATCTTTTTACAGTCCTCTCCGAGCCGTTCAAGGTGAAAACGCCGTTCCTCGAATCTCTTGAGCTGTGCTGCAGTTCGCAGGCGGCATGGCATGCTGCCAATGGATCCTGCACTGTCCTACCGAGTGATTTTCTTGGGAACTACGCCCCTCGTCTGCGACGCCTTGCACTCACCGGTTGCGACGTTTCTTTAGACTCACCAATCTTCGACAATCTCGTATCTTTGTATCTTGAGTATCCAGAACAGTGCCGGCTCAACAGCGGTTTCTCCCGCTCATTACTTCTTGCATTACTAAGAAGATTGCCTCGCCTCCGATATCTGGCCCTGCTTGACTCCATATCCAGTCGCATAGTCAACGAAGCTACTTCGTCATCGTTGGAAGAGGGGGTTGTCTCACTCCCGTCTCTATCCGACTTCAGATACAAAGGCGCGGACGGTTCGTGCATCTGGTTGTAAAGGCTCCTCTCGATTCCACCTACGGCACGGGTCAAGTTAATTGTTGATGCTTTCGGATTGCCATGCGATCTCCACGTCATAGCGTCTTTCCTCGGTCGTCACACCATTCACGATAGTATCAGCGACAACCTTCGGTCCATGTCAATTAGGGTTGTAAGCACCTCTACCAAGATCCTAGAAGTCAAAGGCTGGTGCTGCAACATCAACAGAAATCAAGGGTGTCCTTTCTCTCCGCGCGTTGACAGCATCTTCGATGTCCCAACAGTCGATCTCAAATATTCATGATTTAAGCCCTCTGACATTGATCAGTCACGATGCAACATGAACTACCTGGCAGAATTAACGGAAGCATGTAATCTGAGTTGCGTGTCGACGCTGTTCGTATCGTCGATGTCTTTCTTCAACCTCCCTGGTGATATTAGCAGCAAACAATGGGCTACGATCTTCCAACGTTTCCCCAATGTCACAAAACTTGGCGTCAAGGATCGGGCCGCGTACGGACTTCCGAAGGCTCTGATCACGAGGAGTGACAGCACCTTCGACTATGATACGGAGGAGGAATATACTGACTGGCTTGTCTTTCCTGAGCTTACCGAACTTATGCTCTGGAATGTCAACTGCCGCCATTGGATAGAAGAAGACGACATGGATTTCAGCGATCTCCTCGAGGCTTGTATAGACGAGCGAAGTTGTTACGGATCGTTACGAACACTGGTCATCAAGTTTTGTAAAATCTCGGAAAAGTTGCTTGATGACCTTGAGGGCTACATCATCGTTGATTGAGACGAGGATCTATATGGGGTGAGGCCTAGTGATGAGGAGGACGGAGGTGGCGAAGATAATGAAGAATATGATTATGACTATCACAAAGGTGGACCGCCGAATGGTTTCCCGTTCTTTCCATGGGTCGAAGACGAGGATTGGGATACCTGGTCGGATTAGAGTTGGTCCAGCGTCACGTGCGTGCGTTTGCGTGCGTGCGGAGCACTCTGGCTCCATCTCTTGCCAGTGTCCAAGTGATGCTTGGTTCGTCTTGAAAACACGATTTTATGTGCTCCTTATTGTATGCTAGATCGCCATCGTGCCTATAGCTTCTATCAACATGTTAACAGCGACTCGTCTGCTCGGGATTTCAAACATGCGCACCCTGCGGGTGTAGATACTTTATATTGGTAGCTGCTCTAAATGTTCGACGACAATGACGCTGATGTTGTTGGATCTTTCAAGCACGCCTGGTTACGTGATATTGGATAACTATGGTCGTCAGATATGTTTTATTTTTCCATTGTATCATATACTTCAGTAAGATGTCGGTGTAAGGGAGGTACATGAGGGTTTGGCACGAGGCGCAGGCGGGGTGCTGGATGACGATCCTGTGCACAGGAATTTGACAAGCGATGACACTCAGTAGGTCCGTGCACGCGGGTGCAGAAGACTGGGGCGACTTCGAGACAACCGGCAGTTGTAGGCGCCGGCGCCGCGATGCCACAAGACGTCAAGACTCTAACACACGGGACCGAGCTGGGAGGCTTGCCTGCTGTGGCCGGAGGACATGCTAAGTGCGGCAGGGATCATTGCTGCTGAGGGGGCAATAGCCGCAATCTCGACCGGATTCGATGGCAAACATGTCGAACGCGCTGTATATCCTTTCCAATATCCCAATACCCTGTTCCGATAATGATAACTGCGCGCGCGGACGCCTATGACGATGGTCGTGCGTATTCCCTGGAGATCAATCCCACCAGTTTGTTCTAATCTCTGACCTATCCATTCAGGTTTCTATTATTTTTTTTCACACTGTCTTGCTCCCGAGTTGTGTGTCGCTGTGCACGGGCGGATGCGGATTGAAGTATTGGAAACGCACATAGGCGCATTCACTTGTGCTGTCTACTGTCCGGCAATGGCATTTATCTTCAAGGCTCCCAATTCGTCCCCTTCTCTGACAATTTACTGTTAGCCGTGTTTTTTGTTCTGCAGTGCACGTCGAAGTGTTTTTCATTAATGATAGCATCTCCTGTGTCAATCGATCGTGGGCGCACCGCCTTCAGTGCAACAGTATGTCGCTGCCTCCCTATGCAGTGGCGTGCGCCATACACTACTTCCTTATCTTTTGTGTAGCAGGAATCCAGCTTATTTTATTGTTCCTGATGGCTCGTCGGCCCTAACTGGCGTTCCTCTTTAGGGTGTCACACTCTTCAGGGTGATGCTGTTCGACGTGCAGTAGGCATTGTCGCACAGCTTGTACGCAACCCAGTCTCATCAACGCCAGTGTTATCAGCTTCGCCATTGAATGGGTTCAATAATGCAGTGGTGTGCACGAATAACCCCTTGCATGAGTTAAAAAAAGTGGACTGCATGGTGAGGCAACATTTGTTGGGTCTGTGCTGTTCACAGCAGTGTTCACACAATACGATGTACTATTACGTCGTCGATAACGTGAAACATCTTCTAATATAAGTTACATGAAATATTTTGTTATTTCCTTGCCATTGTTTCACAGCAGTACGTTGCACGTCGTGTGAACATACAACCACCAAGCCAGTCTGACCTTGCATCAGTCGCGGATGTTCTATTGTCCTTGGTATGCACTGTAATTGTGCGTTGATCACCGGATCTTGTCGATTCTGAATATTGTTTTCGATTCTGCCCTTGACATCACAGGTCTGTGCAAACTCGTGGGAAGTTCATGGTGCACAGGTGACTTGCGCGGACCGTGCTGAAGCCGCACATGCCCATCGTGTCAAATATGGTAGCAAAGTCATCATCCGGCTGCAGAAGTTCGGACGTGTGTATTAGAACAATTGGCCACAATTAACGCCTCAGAAGATAAGAAAGGGTGATGTTGTCAAACCATTTCACTCACGTCGTCAGCCCCGAGCATGTTCACATACGCCTGTGCGCTGCTTTTTGTCCTCAGGTTGCGTTTATTGTTGTTCGTGCTACGAACATTAACATACATCAGCCTCAGCGTTACGTATGCTTATGTGAGGGTATATATATCTAAAGGCCATAAGATATACCACTTTGCAGATGACGCGGTAGAGACCTCTACATTCACGTCTACCATCCAAGCACAAAGCTTCAGCTTGTTGTTATACAAGCGCGTGCACCTCTCTCACTTTTACACATACCTGATATTCTAACTATCCCCATTGTTGTCGACATTCCCAACCAGAGATTAATGCCAGCACCATCGGGGTGGGTTCCTTGAGTCAAAACGAGGAGAAAGACGAGCTTGTTAGGGTTTAGCGTGCGTGAACAGCCAAACACCTATACGTTCAGGTTACCGAAACCTTCAAGACAAACACCAAGATAAAAGTGGTAATTGCACAAGCGCAAAGACAATAGGAAACGAAAGAGGTTAAGCTACTCTTCCTCGATGTATAGTAAGTCCTTTATATAGTACTTCTGTAGCTGCTGCAGAGAAGCATTATGAAACACATCAAGTACAGTAAAGGGGGTTACAGCCCCTTTGTGACTCCACTATCATGTGTGAGTGGAGCGGAACATTCGAGAAATAGATGGAGAGAAAAATGAAACATA
Organism: Albatrellus ellisii; assembly: GCA_003314395.1. Classification (NCBI taxonomy): domain Eukaryota; kingdom Fungi; phylum Basidiomycota; class Agaricomycetes; order Russulales; family Albatrellaceae; genus Albatrellus; species Albatrellus ellisii. Next base: position 28,797 of record QLPN01027915.1, read on the forward strand.
ACTGTGCGATCTTGATTCCTAACAATAGCCCTCCTCTACACCTTTTTCACCTCAAAAAAGGATTCTTCAGTCATATGTGTCAGCATCATTCCCATAATACCCATCGTCACTGTAACCCTCTTCTGCTAGATTGACATGCCACTGTTCTTGTCCTCAAATACATGTGATTAGATGTTTGTCATTCCATTTGTTGCATTCAGGGCAACAAAGATAGGTTTCATTGCAAGGATATGAATGTGTGGGGGCAGATGTTGAGGTTTGTAGATGAGAGGGTGTGATACAATCCACTTGTTGATGACCAACCTGATGACAGTTCCAACAAACGAGAGGCCCCTTTCTCTTCTGTCTCCATTGTTTTGCACTTCCTCCTCGTAGTCAATTAGCAATTTCTCCTACAGGTGGTAGGGGAGTGGGTATGGGTAGAGGTGGAGGACTAGGGAGTCATGCAATGTACCCATGAGCCATATGAGGACAAAGCCTATTCTCAGCATCCATGTTGAGTAGGTGATTAGATATTTCTCCTAGACCTCAATGCCTTTGGGATAGAAGATGGGTCAGATGAGTCTGGAATGCCTTCAGTGCTCCTATGCAATGATACCAACCCCTGAAATGATCAATGTCTGCCATCACCCTGGCATCATTCAGAAGCCAGGTTGTGTGATCAAGACAGATGTTGGTAGGGAAGGTTACCATTACATGAGCAAATTCATCAGTGACATAGGTGTGGAAAATGGTGTTTAGGTGGTTTGTGGGTGTAGGCTCCACCATGGGATATTTGTATCTTCCAGTGTAATGGATAGGGTTTTCTCCAAGATCAATGTCTTGGATGGGTACTGTGGGGTCAGGAGATGTGTGGAAGAGTGTAAGAGTATGATAGAAATAATCGGCAGGGAGGTCATGGAATATCTGGGCATTAACTGGAGCAACTAGAATGGGGGGAGAAGACAGTTGTTGATCAAAGCACTCATCACAAAAATGAGGGGTCATGGGGTGTCCCAAGACAAGATGTAGCAATGATTTGTATGGTGTTGACATCGTAAAGGTTGAGCCTGTTAAGGGCGTTGAAAGTGGTGTGGTATTGCTGGGCAAGGTTGGTGTTCTGATGAATGTGGTGATCATGTGTGGGCAAAGTAGGAGGAGGAGTAACAATGAGAGGTGAGGGAAACATTTTGCTGTGATGTAAGGAATCAGTGGATGGAGAACGTAAGTGATGATGATGAAAGATGGGGGAGTCCTGGGCAGATTCAGGATAAATGGGGGATTGATTACAAAACATTTGTGCAATATGTGCTGGTAAATCAGCAAAGGGATTTGGGGTAGGAGAACAATGGAAAGGAGAAACAGGGATAACAGGGGAAATAGGATGGGAAGAAGTTTCAGTAGGTGGAGAGGACATGGTTTAAATGGAAGTGGCAGCTTCAATGAGATGAGACAATTGTATAGTATACCAGGCAAAGAGAGAAACAACAGTGGGGATATAGACGATGAGGAGGATGTTGATCACAAAAGTCATGAAAGAGATGGCATTATGATGGTCTCTTCTCAAGTCCTTTTAAGGGGAATGAGAGAAGGTGGGAGTTGGGTTGTGAATGGACATGGTGCTGAAGGATGACATGAATGGAATGACTTCACAAGTTCTGAGGCATGTTTCAGATCCTTGCATAGAAGCCATTCATCTTCTGTTGAGGGATATCCCTTCCAATGTACAAGATACTGAAGGCAACCTCAGTGATATCATGATTGGAGGATATTTTCGACCTCTGTATGTTCTTCTCCTTCTACAAGGTCTGGAGGGGGTGGCATGTGATGTGGTCCATAAGCCGCTGTTTCGGTGTATGGATGGAGGAGAGAGGCATGGAAGACTGGATGTATCTTCCAATGAGAGGGTAGAGATAAGCAATACGCTACTGGATTGATAATAGTGGTGATGGGGAAGGGGCCATATTGTTTTGGTGCTAGTTTCATAGAGGGGAAGGTGGAGGAAAGGTGGGTTGCATCTAACCAAACGTGATCATTGATTTGATATGTCAGAAGATGGGCAGTAGATTTCCAAGTTTGATGAGTGATGGACTGCACTGCTGCTAGCTCCTTTCAGATTGTCTGTAATAGAACTAGTTGTTCAGAAATTGATGGAAGGGTAGATGTTGTGGGAATAATGGGTTGAGTGTGGGGATGATATCCCATAAGAAGGAAAAAAGGGGAATACTTCAATGTACAATGAATATGGGAATTATGTGTGAATTTTGTGGTCATAAGAAGGGTGGACCAATCATCTCGTCTTGTTGTACAGAACATACACAGATATTGCTCTGATTCTTGATTCATTCATTCTGTTTGTCCATTGGTTTGAGGGTGATAGGTGGTGGACATTGCTTGCATGATAGATAATTTTTGACACAATTCTTTGGTAAATTTAGCAGTAAACTGAGATCCTCCATCTGAAATGATACAATGAGGTAGTCCAAACCTCTTCCAAATGTGATCTTTGTAAAGATCCACCATTTGGGCAGCTGATATGGATGAGTGACATGTAGTAATCACTGTCATCTTGGTGACATCATGGTCCATGAATATGGCTATGGCATCATAACCATGTGATAATGGGAGTTGAGTAATAAAATCCATAGAAACTGTGGAAAAGTGTTCAGCAGTTGGCTCAGGTTTGATGGGAAAAAGAGGGATTGGGATTTTGTTTGGTAAATTTTTATATTTTTGACAAATAGGGCATCCATCAATGAAATCAAAGATATACTTTCTCATTTTTGGCCACCAAAAGGTGCACTGTACCAGATCTAATGTTTTGAGTCATCTGGGATGTCCTGCTGTAGGGGTGACATATAAACTTTGGATGATATTTTGTCAGAGTGTGTCATCTTTTGGGACATAAAGACATCTGGAGTAATAAATTACCCCCCATTCAATCATCCAATGTTGCAGGAGTTGAGTCTTTGTGGGGCTAGAAGTGTTAGCCTGAAGAAGGCATGATATGTTGAGGACTTCATCATCCCAATCTGTGCAGGCTTGGATACAGGGGAAAAATGTGTTGTCAATACTGTGAGTGGTGATAGGGTGAATGAACAAGAATGGATATAGGACAATTTGATCTTCATTGTCATGGTTACCATCATCATGGTCTGGTTGTTGTGATAAAGCATCAGGTCAACCTGCTTTGGAACCAGCAACATGTTTGATCTGAAAATCAAAACAGGTTAGATATAAGGCCCATCAGGCTTGTCATTGTGATAGTTTTTGGGTGTTTCTGAATACTTCAAGATTTTT
>QLPN01027920.1:0-10851 GCA_003314395.1 Albatrellus ellisii
AAGGCAGACATACTTGGATACCAGGAATCTTGTCACCGCGCGTGTAGTACTCAGTATTTGAGGAGCTGCGCTCCGCTGATGTACCCATTCCGTACTTGTTGTTCTCGCACACGAAGACGCAAGGCAAATCCCACAGCTTAGCCTGCACATCACACAACTCTCAACAATAGTATATAGGAGCGAGATTATCACGGACCATGTTGAATGCCTCAAACACCTGGCCCTGGTTGCTCGCACCGTCACCGTACATCGCGAATGTCGCGGTCTTTTTCTCCAAGTACTTCTGTGCAAAAGCAATGCCGGCACCGAGGGGCACCTGCGCTCCGACAATACCATTGCCCCCGAAGAAGCGCTCCGTGAATATATGCATTGAACCGCCCTTGCCGTTCGACATGCCGCCTTGGCGACCGAGAAGCTCGGAGAGCACACCAGTAATGGTGCCGCCGCGGAGGACCGCGAAGGGATGGCAGCGGTAGGACGTGATGACGAGGTCGTCAGGTGTAATTGAAGATTCTAGACCGACAGCAACCGCTTCCTAACGCAGCCACGATGTGCGCGAGTCAGCGGCGGAGAGCGGTAAATGCGGTGATCGAACACACCTGGCCAATGGCAAGATGACAGAAGCCGCGAATGAGCTTCGCCTTGTACAGGGCATCCGCAGCCTGCTCCATGCGCCGCATAGTGGTCATCTCCCTGTACATTTTCAAGAGTCCATCCTTGGTGACCTCCACGTCAAGGCCCGGCGTCTCCGTGTTGTAGGCTTGGAAGGAGTCCTCGTGCAGCCTGACCGTAAATGGTTGTGAGCCGTGATCGGGCAGCGACTGGTGAAGTTGTGTGCTGTCTGCGGCTGTCTGCAACGAGCGGATGAAGGGCTAAAATGTCTCCGTCAGGACCGACACGCGAAAGATGGCATAACACAATCCGGACGCACAGTAAGTCTTGGGAGACTGCGAGGCCGAAGACGAGCGAGGTAGGCCATGGAGGACGATGAGAGGGAAGGGTAGGAACAAGAGAACCCGTTGGGGAGATGATGGGGAAAAGGCGCGGAAAAATTCGGCGCAGTTGGAATTCGGTCCTTAGCCACACACATGCGAGCGTCCGCTTGACAGCCGGGGCCTCCGTTACTCCGTCACCGTGCTTCTCACGGTCTCCGCCAGTCTGATTGCTATCACACCCTTGAACTCGTCCATTACTGTACAACACGGTTGTTTCCATTATACCACACATTATGCATAACACAGTCTCCCCACGAATACTATGAGGCTGACAACTCCGCAGCGCGCTCCATCATGAACTCCAACGCCATCCGTGCCGTCTCCTTCACGTCGCGTTCGATGCACATCGAGGCGGACGTGCTGCTGGGGCTGACTGCCACTGAGAACTCGCAAATATGTTTGAGTGTAGAATCAATACCCGCATCACGGAGTGCATAGTGGTTCCAATGGGACTTCGCCAACTCGAATACGCAAAAAACTGCCGCACGCCGGACGTCGGTGGGCGCATCCACAAGACATGACCGGAGCGCCTTCAGGATTGATTTGTGTGACAATATATGAGCTTGGTGTGCCGGTTTTCCATTGGCAAGGTTTGAGAGAGCACGCGCCGCCTGAAGCAGGCCATCAGTCGAAGGACGTGGATAGAGACCAGAATTGACTTCACCTGATGGACGACATCTCCGGTCTTGGACTGAAGTGCCGCTTCTAACAATCCAAGTAAGTTGTTGCTCCCAAGTTCTTGGAATACCAGCTCAATATCCTCTTCGCAATCTGTGAAGTTGCGCAAGATATATAGAGCTTGTTCTTGCAAGCCAGGATCAGGATTAGCCAGCAGTCTACAGGTGATTAGTCTCGGAATTGGAAATTGAATATATCTGTCGCTTACTCTTCTAGCTGTTTCCATCCAATCTCTTCCATGACGGAACGTTTTGTGCTGCATGAACATTTGTAGAATAGGTTTTTGACTATCCACAGTGCGCCCGTTTGGAGCTCGGTATATTTCGTGCTAAGGAGCTGCGAGACTCTTTTCACCAACCCTTTCTTCAAGAACGGCTAGGAAGCTCATCTTAGGAACTTTGTCGTGACCAAAGACAGAATCTTAAAAACTGACCTCTCGCATAGGTGAGGATTCGGTCACCAAATTGCACACCGCCAGGATCGATGCGTAGGTCACCCTGCGATCCTCATCGGGTTTCATGAAAATCATCTCGTACAAAGACATGCCCAAGTCGCTGTCGATAATGCTCGTCCGCACGGCCGCAACGGATCGGCTCAAGGAGCGTATGCTTTGGCAAGCCGCATAGCGCACACCAACATGTCTATGTGAAAGTGCAGCATTGATCAGGGGTACTAACTTGACATTATCGGTTATTTCCCGACGAATATCATTATCCGCCAGTCCAAGGACGGCAATAGATGTGAGTGCCGCCTGTGCCGTTCCATTAACATAGAAACGTCGAATGATAACCAAAGATATACAGCACCTCGCGAAGTCGAGACACACACTCTGCCTCATCTTCATCGCATTCAGGTGCTTTCTCTGCCGGCGTTATCGACCTCAGGAGATTTGATAATTTTGTAAGAGAGCCGCGTTCAAATGCTGCTTGACTTAGCTCTTTCGCGTCTGAGATCAGATAATCTGGGATGCACGTAACTACTCTGAACATCTTAGCTTAGACAGGCAGGATGCTGCATACTGAGGATGAAACATGATTTGGTGCGATTTTGAACGGATTCCGTGGAAGACGCGATTATGCGATTTGTAACTTGTAGTACGGTCAGCGCCGGAATATCAGCCGGAGGCTGATTGGCGCTTCCGCGTATAATATGTGTTGCACTGAGATGCTGAGCATGAGACAATGTTGCGAAAAGTTAGAGCAAGAGCAGCACACCATAGACTGGCAATAATCTGAACATCGATGCAGCGTGACTTGCATAGTGACAGTACAGTCGATAGGGCAGATGGTGACTCTATGGCCTCAATCCCTATCAGCTGATTCACAAGATAGGAAGGACCTGCTTCACTCACCGACGCCATTACGGTCCGTGAATGACTTGTTTAGCATGAGTGCCACATCAGGATTGTTCTTCGAAAGCGCAGCGAGGGCCGACAGCGCAGCCTCCTGCATCTGAGTCACAGGCAGGCAAGTTTGGCAGTTGAGCACCAAAGAGTGTCGAAGAACTCGCCTTCACGTCTCTGCTGCGCAACAGCGAAGTCAAGGTTCTGGCCACCCAGCCCCCTTGCCTTCCGGGCGCATTAACATTCATCATATCGGGTTTCTCCCATCCGCGGCGTGGCCTCAATTCTTTGCCTCTTTCGGCTGGTGGAATCCACTCTGCCACCACAGACCGATGTACCGGCGTGCGCAGCGCAGAACCAAGCAGCTGCGCTATCGACATGCTGACCTGTGGAAGAGGATCCACGAGGAGTGGAATGTATACATTGAGGACCTCGAGCTTAACAGACCCCTGTCAGTGTTTCGTCACCAAACGAGAACGCATGAGCCATACCTGAAAGAAGTATTCAATGGCTAACTTGGCTTCTTCTCGGACGCTTGGGGAGTCGTCCCGAAGACCCCACTGAGATGGACCGATAAGCTCCGCAGTAGCTACTGCGAGGGCGCGTAAAGCACGAGCAAAGGCACGCTTGACAGTAGCGGACTCTGAGGGCTGGAATCGGAAGATGGCATACAAGAACTCTTGATGCGCATGAGCGCACAGCAGACTTCTCAACGTATCGGGTGATCCTATATAAATTGCAGATCCGTCAGGACGCAGTCATATGACCCAGCATGGAGGAGAATTGTTGAAGGACACAGTACCGTAAGAGAGAGAGGATATGACCTGCGCAGCTTCCACACGAATTTCATTCTGCGACCCTTGCAGTTCGCCAAATTGATCTGAGGGATTCAGGCAGCTGACCAGCCTGTGCTCAGATAGGGGGGAAAATGGATAGCGTGATCAAAACACACTCTGGAACTATAGCCACTGGAGACTGACGTTGCCACAAACTCCTGGTCCTGAGCCAAAAAGCGTTTTGCGGTTGGGTTCCCTATGACGGAATTTTTGAGTTTCTTCAGCATGGTGACATCCACCGTTTCTATCGTCATATTGGTCCTTCAGAGCCGATGAAGGGCGAGTGTGAGAGAGGACGCAATATATGAGCGCGTTCACGCGTGAAGCCGTGGAAACACCCTTCCAGGTATTGGAATTAGTCACCATAGCTGACTCAGTTGCAAGCGCGGCCATGTCATTTGTGTACACGGCCTACCCACAACAGTCTATGCTCATGTCTAGCCCCTCTAGACTCGGTTTTATAGTTCGCCCACGCATTTGCACACAGATAGGACGTCTTGCGCTGTCACTTCCCACACTACCCCGCCTCTTCAGGCACACAACTCCGGCATCGCTGCCGTGTCAGACGCCGCTAGTAGTATATTGTAATATTAACGTTTGTTATAGGAGCGGGTTCTCGACGTTGCCTATTACATAATTATTGGATATTGGCTGAATGGTGTCGGGCCGTGGGCTGCGCATCCGTCTAGTAGAGAGCGGTCGCAATTGGGTCCGAGTTCACGTCTTTTGATAGTGTTCTGTGAGCGCTGCGTTGTGCTGCGCATATACCTCATATTCTTACACGCTTCCTTCTTGTTGGGTGAGCCCAGCGTACCGATTCGGAGCCTGGACGCGATGAACGTTGTGCTATTGCTGCCGTGGCATTTCCCTTGTTCAGCGCTAAGGCGCTACGTCCACATCTCTATATATGCGTGCAGGTCTACTGGTTGATACCTCACCTCTCCCTATCAATTTGATCTCCCATCCACGTCTCATCTATTGTCGTCACGCTCTTGAATGGAGTTCGAAGTCTTTCGTATTACTCAGAATGCCAGGCGTTACGATGTCGTAAAGGCCTTCGAGGCCGTCCTACACGGTCCTGACCTATACGATAAGAACGACCCGAAGACAAAGGGACGTCTTCCTAATTTTAAAATCGACTGGCATCCCAGCGACACTGGCGGCGCTGGCAGCAATGGCACCGCGAACCTCATCGTCGCCACGGAGAATCAGGGCAAGCGTCTGCTCGCATGGCTTCGACAGCCGGGTCATGTCATAAAGGTCTGTGACCAAAGGATGGGGATTCGCCGCAGTGGTCGCCAGGTATCGAGTTTTCTCAAGATGACTCTGGAGAAGGGACACTATGTCGGGCCTGAGAAGGATATCGAGCGGGAAGAGATGCACAAAAAACTCGATGTATACCTTCGTGTGGATAAGGTGCAATTTGGCGTATGGTTCAAATCTGATCAGAGCACCTCGAGATCATTTTCAGTTGAATGGGAACGGGGTTATGTAGAACAAAGTGGAGCGTATCTTTCTATTGGTTATGATCACAAGGTGTTCATACTCGAGGTGCCGTTTGCTGCTTGTTTGATACTGCTTTTCGACTAACTGGCTTCACAGTTGGGTTGTTCCATGACGGAGGAAGATTCCTTCACCATCATAATCAAATTCTCGAGTATTAAAAAAATGGGGATCGGGTATGACTTTGGCAGTCCTTGTAAGCTCACTTCTGTCGTGGTGCTGCGTATGTACTGAGTCTATGACACGCTATCAGTCATATGTTTTGATTTGCTGCTTCCACCAACATTCCAGGGGAAGAACTTCAATAATCGGCCGCGCCCTGGCATTGAGAGAAGGAAATGTGCCGGGAAACAGAAAGATCGGGACCGGTTGCCCGAAGTAGATCATGCACATGGATGCATCTCCCCATACGCCCATCACCTTCGAGTCGTTCTATATGACAAGACGGACCTCATACGTTTTAAGGATCTCTGCAGAGACGCAAAATGTGAGCCCCGCCCCATCCGTGTCGGGCGGATCGACACGCAGGAGCGGAGATTTTTTTCGCCGACTGCAATCGGTAGTGTCCAACGGTATATTCGTTCCCTGGGGGACTGGGGTTGTGCTTTTCAAATCGAAGCGTTGCTTCATAATGGACTGCTTAATACCGAGGATATCCTGGTGCACCTTCGGGGGCACATTGACACTCTTATTCAGCAGTTTGGACGCCGGGCAAGCGAGGTCCTCCGCCTGTATAACATTGAGTTGCAGATGCGGAAGCCAAGTGTCACACTTCTCGAGTGTCTGGAGCAGGTTCGCAAGTCGCAGCAGAACGTGGAACCGGTCAAGATTCGGCAAAGCCTGTTTATGTGTCCTCACATAACCTTTACGCCTACCCGAATGCTGTTGGAGGGGCCCATGCCCACGCAGTCCAACAGCGTTATTCGGAGGTATGCAGACATGGATCCTAATCTATTGGAGAACTTTGTGCGGGTCAGTTTTGCGGACGAAGACCGAATGTCATTCCGTTGGGACCGCGAGGTGGATGGCACGTTGCTGCTACGAGAACGGGTTGGGAAAATTTTGAGATGGGGATTTGACCTTGACGGCAAAGCCTTCGAGTTCCTTGCATATTCGAGCTCGTCTTTGCGCGAGCACGCGGTATGGTTCGTGTCGCCCTTTCATTGCTACGAACTTGACAAAATGGGCGACCCCCACTATGTCTATGTGAATGCGGAGAGCATTCGCAAATCACTCGGCGACTTCTCTCAGGTCCAAATGCAGCCGTCGAAGTATGCTGCACGGATCGCGCAGGCCTTCACAGCCACGGATCCGTCGGTCAAGATATTCCGCGACCAATGGGAGGAGATGGAGGATTTGGGTAGCGAGCCGTATCTGCACACGGACGGCGTTGGGACAATCTCCCCTGAACTTGGGAATTTGATCTGGGAGAAATTGTGTGAGGGCCGCCGTGACCACGGTGAGCGGGCCGTCAGGCCATCTGTAGTAAGTTTTCTCGCTTTCTAGCTGAGTGATATAGCTTCTGATATCATTTACTCTTTTAGTATCAAATAAGGTTCTTGGGGTATAAGGGCGTCGTTGGCGTCGACCATCTGCTGCAGGGTGTGAGGATGCGCCTTCGCCCTAGCATGAGGAAATTTGAGGTGCACGAGGTGCTTGAGGCAAATATCGAGATTGCCAGGGCTTTCGATCGGCCCAACCATTCTCATTTAAATCGGTACGTCTTCAGCTCATTATCTGTTTTCCGGACCGGCGACGATCTGACGGTGATTATAGCCCAATCGTTATGGCACTGGAGGACAGAGGTGTCCTGAAAGAAACGTTTATCGAGCTTCAGGAAAAGGCCAAGGCGGACGTCTACACGGCCGAAGATTCAATCCTGAAGTTCCGCAGTTTCCTGAAGAAGCATAGCCTCGGTTTTGGCTATTACCTGCCGTTCATTCTCGATGAGTTGTCAAAACTGGGATTGGATTTGAATGCGAAGGACAACCATCAACCAATTTACAATCCGTTTCTTGATCGCGTTCTAAGGTATTCAATCAACCACGTTCTTCGAGAAATGAAACATGGCGCGCGGATACCGGTGCCGGATAGCTACCTCCTTGTCGGTATTGCCGATGAAGGACAAATGTATATTGAGGAAGGCCATGACTCCGAGTCAGTGTTCACACTGAACGAAGGCATGATATACGGTACGTACTCTTGTAACCGCCTTGGACATCTCTTACTAACACGATCTGTAGCGTGCATTCAAGAGTCCTCGGATGAGAAGCCGAAATGGCTCAAAGGAAGCTGCGTGATCTCTCGGAGCCCCGTCATCCACCCTGGTGATGGTCAGTTCTTTCGCTTTCTATTCTACCTTCGTGCGCTCATGCCTGTATAGTTCAGCGCGTGTTCGCTATTGGCGAACCTCCTAAAGACAAGTTGTGTTTCTTTCGAAATCTTAAGAACTGCGTCGTGCTTCCGGCAGTTGGTGAGATACATGTCTTCTCCTGCTTCTCCTGCTTGGGATGAACATATAATGGTAGGTGCTCGGTCTATGGCATCATGCCTTGCTGGTGGCGACTTGGATGGGTGAGTGGACTAGAGCACAGCTTATTGTTGCGTGTTGATTTGCTATCATGCAGAGATATGTTCGATATCTATGCGGATAACCCGAAGCTTCTCCCGGTGGACTACGTGCAACCGGGGACGTATGCCCCAGCACCCAAGTACATCTTGGATCGTCCATCGACGATTGAGGATGTGTGCGACTTCATTGTCGAATATATTCAGTCCGATGTCCTCGTACGTGCTGTCCCCATAAGCGCGATGTTTTCACTGTAACGGATTGACTCTTCACAGGGCTTGTTGTCGGACAAGCATCTGGTCATAGCTGGTAGGTTGTCTATCATATCACTTAATGCTTATTCTGATCCGATATGTCACATAGACCAATCTGTCGTACGTCTCACCTATCCTCTGCTAGTACCTTTACCTGATTACTCTTGTAGTATGGCACTCACGACGAGCGCTGCATGAAACTAGCGGAGCTTTGCAGCCACGCCGTGGACTACCCAAAGAACGGCGTCCCTGTGGACATCGATAGCGATGAGAACAGACTCCCTCGCAACCTGATTCCTTTCAAGCCAGATTGGAAGCAGGCCGAGGTCAACGGTCCACGCGACGACGATTACTATATCTCGGAACGTGCACTCGGGGAGTTGTACCGACGCATTACGCTGCTCGACCCGAACGCCGCCGATTCGGCTTCGCCTCAGAAAGTAACGCCTCCACAAGAGCCTGGAGAGAACCCGATATACAACGCGCTCCTCCCGGTCATCCTCCGGCGCACGCTTAACAACGACGACAGTGACAGCGACAGCGATAGCAATGCTGCCGTGCCGCCCGGGTCTTGCTCGACGCCTCAGGCGCTTTTCGAGCGCTACACACGCGAGCTACGCTTCATCCGCCGCGCGCACACGCTCGTGGACTCACCAGATGTACTTCTCGCGGAGGAGGAGATCGTCGTGGGCACTATCATCGCGAAATGTGTGGAGAAGCGCTGGCGGTCTGAGCGCACGTTCCGCATGAAGCAGCACGCGGATGTACTCGTCAAGGACATTCAGAGTAGAATGGTGAAAGATATAGCAGAGGCGGATAACGACACGCTGCAGGCGGGGCTATTGACCGCGTGGAAGACGTGGGTATGGAGCCTTGGGATCGAGGAGGAGGGAAAGGACAGCTTCGGGCTAGTTGCTTTGGGAACTGTGCTCGATTGCTTGAAACAGCTCGATTCGAGGCCGAGTAACTGAAACCTGGTGATCCTTTTCAGCCTGACCTTACGCATTCGCATTCCGTTTACATATGCAACGAAATGTTTCATGGTATCTGCCAACGTTGGTTTCATAGTCTTGTACGAGTACATCATATTTGTTCGTTTCTGAGAAGATATATCATTGCCTGCACCCATACGACTGGACATGTGCAATATCTTGATCCTATCTGCCGTTCTCCCGGTTTGTAGTCTATATACTCATATATCTATAAATGCGATACTGATACAACTTCTCGGTCATAGAACATCAGTCGGTAAATGCACTATGGTTCCATTATCCGCGATGATTTTAAATCTCACTGGGAAAGTAATTAAGATGTGTTGTTCGATGTGAGTTTCGCGGACGACACATACACGTTTTGAACTTCTCCCCCTTTGCCTTCCGGATGCTCGTGAAGTAGAGCGTGCCGGCCCCTATCCAGCGTGCTAGTAGTGAGTACGGCGTATGACCGAAGGGGATAGGCGCACCTTTATGTCCCTTGACGCGGAAACTCAGGTCTACATTTCCTTGCAACATATTCACCTATTCCCGCGAGTTAGCACGTTCGTACTAAACGCAAAGGCCGCGCCAAGGACGACGACGAGGACGGGCAGGAGGCAACACGAACCGAACCGGACACCCAAGGGTGGCCATTGAGATACCACACGGGCTCGAAGCGGACGGCCTCGCCGAGCACCTCGTGCACGTCGGGGTTGTCGCGAACGGTGGCGATGATATTGTGCATGATGGAGCTCGAGAGGCGCTCCTGGTTCTGCACGTACTTGTAGAACAGGACCCAGATGCCGACGCCCACGGTGCTCAGGGCCAAGAGCACCGGCCACGTCCTCTACGCTCGGCATCAGTCTGGTCACGGAGGTGAGTGAAAGTGGAGACGACGGACACGGTACGGCGGGAGGTCGCGCGGTTGCGGGCGCTGGTAGTATTGGCGAGGCTTGGAGGGCGCGGTGAACGACTCGGGGGCGGGTTGCTCTTTTGGAGGAGGGCGCGGCAGTTCTGTCGCAAAAGTCCTGTGTGGTCGCCATGGCAGAATGCGTACAGAGTCGACGCAGCGGCGTTTTATGGCAAAGGTGGAGGAGGAAAGTCGCGCTTGCATGTCGAATGTTGACTCGCCACTCTCTTTTCCGAGCTCATTGTCATCTCATTGGTTGCTTATGTAACATACTCATCTCCGTTGGACACGAATCGTAGACCAATGGGCATGAAACAATAACAATATTGACGGGCATTATCAGGCTGTGTATTGTGCTCAAGAATATTCCAAGGGGAATCATGGAGGGGTTGTAAAATGATTCGACCCAGGCTCGAACTGGGGACCTTCTGTGTGTTAGACAGATGCGATAACCAACTACGCCATCGAACCGTTGTAGAAGGGTGGCCATTGTTACCATTGTATCCAGCGTCGGCTGCTGTTGCTATAATTGAGATCACATATTTGATGCGTCTGACGGACTCTGAGAAAAGTATTCAGGGTTTAGGAAATGTAAGTTGCTGCCAGTGCAATTGCAACTTAAAAAGACTAATTAAGGCTGAGTAACCGGCGCTAGCGACTTTCCGGTTGTCTAGTGGGCGAGTAAGCTTCGGGACATCCACTGGTCTCCATTGCCAGCTGGCTCTGACCGTGAGGAACAACGGTTGGTTCTGCTCGTTCTCCTTCCCATTTCGCTGGCAGCGTTGTCTCG
>QLPN01027962.1:0-18572 GCA_003314395.1 Albatrellus ellisii
GTCCCCTCAACAATTCTTTTGGGACTTTTTCCAGATATTGCTCGCCACCATACTTGGCCAAGACGCTGATCTTTGACGAGTCTTTTAATTCCTCTTTCTTCTGCCTGTACTCTTTATGGAGAAGTTGGCCTTGAGTAGGATTGGCATTCAGATGTACATCGTTTCCCCGTGCGGCAGATTGCCAGGCAAAGAGCTGTAACTCCTGTACTTCGGGTGCTTCTCCAGAATACCGCATGAAGTTGTCGCCCGCAAACAGGGCCTTTCAATGAATATTTGAGCCTGTACGCTCTAACTATAAAGAGTAGAAAGTCTCACCTCTTCTGGGGGTACGTTAAGTAAGGGATTGTCACGCATTGAACGTGTCTTTGGGTCGTAATAGGCACTGGACGGGTCCAAGTTGATGAGGTACTTCGCTGTATCTTCACGGATACGCAAATTCCGAACGGTTATACGAGTCTTAGTATCCATCTTCTGTCCGACTGCGTCCGCGGCGTCGGCATACTTGTCTTCATCGGCATCCTCTTCTTCACTTGAACCAAAGTCTTGATCACCCTCCTTTCCTTCTGTCTTCCCTGCCTTTGCAACTTTCCGAACGGCCGCCAGGTCAGTCGTCGTCTGATTGTCGATCTCTTCCTCCCTCAACCGTTGCCGCTCTGCCTCTATTGCTTCATACTCCTCGTAGATGCTCTTGTGCTCTGCCGTATCGTATCCATTCCAACGATCGCGCTTAGCGTCATACCCCAACGGAACCTCCTGGATGATCTCATCGGGGCGAATGTCCTTGTTCGTAAATTTGGCTCCCTTCCTCCGTGGTCGCTCAAGGCAATCCTGACGCTTATGTGTCATGGCACCGCAGTTTTCGCATGCGCCTTTGCGATACTTTTTAGCGGCCGGGGCTGTTTGTATATTACGATCGTACCAGTTGTCAAGTTTGGTGGAAGTACGATCGTCAGTCGGGCGTCGTTGATGACTGAGCGACGGAGCTCCTGTATCTAAGTACCATGGAGCTTGCGAGATGTACTCTAACAGGCCGATCAGTATCTAATAGCGGTAATGCATATGCGAAGGACGTACGAGGAATATGTGGGTTTATAGGCTTTCCCTCTTCATCCAATGCAGCCGGCGCTGTGCCCGCCTTTCGTGCCGCGTCAAGGTCTTTCTGACGGCGAAATTCTTCCCTTGAAAGCTTTCCGACAGCTATTCCACTGTTAGACATTTACTTCTGTGAACAAATTTTGAACTTACCACTAGAAGATGCCATAGCTTACATGTAAGTGTGAAGCTGGACGCCTGGCTGAAACTTGAAGCTCAATTGAGGAGCACCATTAGGTAACAACATACACGTGGTCGCGTGGCCAAATCAGCTCAAGAAAACAACATCGTATTTTCACAGTACGCCGCCGCCTGATACAGTGTAATGTAATGTCGCGAATTATCAACTGTGGTCCCACACAATCTGCTTACCTGTCTATACTTTGCCTCGAGCGAGCTGACGCCTGAGGCTCCTAAGCAGGCCAGCGTGCTGTTTCGGGAAACAAAGCGTTTCAGGTTGATCATCTCGCTTTCTGTATGAGAAGGGACATTGCTACCTAGACTTCTCGATGCATATGTTTCTAGCGGACTCTCTACTATCTCCCAGTTACAGCCACGGGCTATTCTGCAGTTTTGAGACTGGTCTACCGTATAAATTTGCAGTCAGCCGTACTGCATGATTAGATTTAATTGCGTTGCTGCCGCTTACTTCGGTCAGAATAACCCATGGAGTACACCGAATACTTCGGGCATATCTCCCACAGGCTCAAACGGTCTCTTTCTCGATGGTCCTTTCTCGTCAACATGCAAAAAAAAAAGTTCGTATAACATTGGTGAGAGAGAAAAGAAAGAGTAATGTACATCCTTCAAGACGTACAAGTACCTCTCCGCGAACCTGCCAGAAAAAGATTACAAAAGGGATGTGGACGAACACCGAGGAGAGAGAAGTCGTAGTATGGATATGATTATTAACGTGATGTATTATGCACACGCACTGGGAGCAAGATCCTGAGTGATAGCACAGTATAACAAGATAGTGGATGGTAAGAACAATA
The DNA here is from genome assembly GCA_003314395.1 of Albatrellus ellisii. NCBI lineage: Eukaryota > Fungi > Basidiomycota > Agaricomycetes > Russulales > Albatrellaceae > Albatrellus > Albatrellus ellisii. Next base: position 2,088 of record QLPN01027962.1, read on the forward strand.
ATAGAGATCGCGTCCATGTCTGTCAGCGATGCGACTTCCCGTTCGTCTTTGCAGACGATGACGAGCCTGCGGGGACACCGTTCGACTTACCACTCGCACTCGTCCGAGGCTTCTTCACTACGTTCGCATCGCTCGCCTCCTTCATGACCATCTTAGCATGTATCTCCTCAAGTTTCGCGGCTTTCACCTTCTTCGGCCAAAACAATGTAACAAACCTGGAGCGCGTACACTACTTTCAACATCCTCACATATTGTGAACGAGGCACAACAGACTCACGTCCATAAATGCCGTCGCCATCTATTTCGATCTTCACCAGCGGCTTGTTTGGCTTCGAGCACAATTTCAATACGACGACCAATGGCGGCGAGCGACTCTTTCAAGATTGCAACTTTATCGTCTCTAGGCATATCACCACCAGACAACTTTAATTGTTTCTGAGAGCACGGGCTGAGAAATCGAGGGAGATAACAAGTAATAACAGTCAGTCACGTACCAGTTGTTTCTTGACGGGCCTTAGTTCCTCTTTCGTAGCAGTTTCGTCCATAGACGGACTACACAAAGGCCAGTGAATGGATGTGGGTCGCTGACGCAGTAAAGAGACGTACCACTCATCCGAAGATTCCGAGTCGGTGAACGTGGGCGTGGGTCTGCGCTTCCGTTTGCGCGAACTGCCATCCTCGACAGATGCCACCGCCTCACTCTCTGCTCTCCGCTTGAGACTTCCTGAATGTGACGATGACGCAACTGGTGGGGGTGACGCAGAAACCTTTAGATGGCCCTTTGTCCGAAGCGAGCTCTCATACGAACGCAGCTTCTCATCGTGTTCACGAAGAATACCCAAAAGGAAATCACCCCTCCGTACGAGGTGAATTGCATTAGGAATAGGTTTACTTGCTGCATCTTCGCCCTTCTTCCCTTCTTCAAGGAAGAATTTGCCTTCCAATCCCAGCTTCGAATCTTTGGCCATGGCTTCCCAGTTACCAAAGCCATGAATGAACGCGCCAACGAGGAGCATTGCGTCCTCTTGTGGACCCCACCGTCCAGACCAGTTCAGCGTCGGCCGTATATTGTCAACTGGAATTGTCCAGTTATATAGCTCATCGGTGCTGAGGCCATTCAGGTGGTTATAGAGGATACAAAGGTCTCGCGTCCGTGAAAGCACAGTCTCCGCATTGATGTTGCCAACGTTCCGGTAGGTGACAAGGACTGCTTTGCTCTTCTGCGCTGTGGTCAAGGTCTCTCCAGCAGCCATACGTGCCTGTTTCTGGGTGTTACTATCCTCGACGGCATTGGCGCAAAGCTCGACGATGTCATCGGCAACATCCATGATCATGCCTTTGTTCTTGTCTTGTAGCTTCGCTTCGTTCACCTTGGACGATGTATCAGCAGAAGCTATGCTACCAGTGACGCAATGACTCACAATTACGTCGTAACGCTGCCGGATGTCGCCCCATCTTTGCATGCTACGGATCAACACACGCACATCCCTCTCCTTCAACTCCATTGCCTTCTGGCTTGCCGTCTTCCTGGTCGGGCCCTGAGTTTTGGGCTTTTTGGCGGCAGGGGCATTTGAAGGATGGTCAACATCCATGCCTTCATAAGACACAGGCGCATGAGACCGCTTTCGATCACGCGTTTCCTGTGCTGCCAGTTCCTCGGCCTTCCGTTGGTCCTCCTCTCGCTCAACGCGTTGACGCTCGTCGAGCGGGATAATGTCCTCCCAGCTCATGTCGTTCTTGACATCGCTGACTGCTGCGAACTGCGCAAGGAACCCTTCACCACCAAGAGACGCACCACCATCTCCACCTGCAGCCATGGTCTCGTGATCCTCGGCGCGGTTCAAGATATCGTCAAGGTCCATTTCGTCCAGCTTTTTGTTCTGCTGGGTGTCATCCTTGTCAAACCTGTGAAATGCATGAGATACGTAACTTGGCACTTTGACCGTTGGTCAGGACACTCACATCCGCTGGGCTCCATACTTCAAAACAGCCGTAAGCTCATCTTTACTTAGGTTGTCCGGCTTTGTCAATTCCTTGACGTTCGCCTTAGAACTTAGATGGGCTTGTGAGGTATCCATCTGGTTAATAACTGGGTGAAGAAAGGTTAGCAGATAGCGAAATACCTGAGCAAATGCTACAGACTGGCATACTCCAGAACCATTTTCTTTTTGGCACGCTCGAGGACATCCTCCTCCATCGTGTCTTTGCTCACGAACCGGTAAACACTGACATGCGACTTCTGCCCAATACGATGGGCACGTGCCATCGCCTGCAGGTCGTTTTGCGGGTTCCAGTCGCTCTGCAAACCCAGACATGTCAGATAACCCTCAGCCTTGATCGAATTAAATTACTTACGTCGAAGATGATCACAGTGTCAGCGGTCTCCAAGTTGATGCCCAACCCTCCTGCGCGAGTGGAAAGCAGGAACACGAAGTCTGGAGACCCAGGCGCATTGAAGTGTGCGATTGACTTTTTGCGAGTGTCCGAGGAGACCATGCCATCAAGTCGTTGGTGCATATAGCCTCGCAGAGACAGATAATCGCTAAGGATATCTAGCATCCGGACCATCTGGCTGAAGATCAAGACCCGGTGGCCATCCGTGCGCAGGCGGGCCAATAGCTTATCCAGTAACACCATCTTCCCGCTGTTCATTACCAATCCTTTTAGTGTGTCCTCAAGTAAGTCAGTTTTGACTTCAGCGCCATCGAAAAGGTACGGGTGATTGGCCGCCTTCTTCAGCTCCATCGCTGTACGGACGGTGTCAACAATAATTTCTGAGTCGTTAGGTAAAGAGACAAACCAATGTTCAGAAGGCTGATGTTATTGTTTCCGTTAGCGCTCTTGACCAGCCCCTGGAAGTTCTTGAGAGGACTCAGCACATGGACCCCCGTGACGAATATCCTTCCCTACCTTTGTCAAGATGTTCTTGTAGAAATGTGTCTGCAAGGCACTCATTTCCACGCGAAGGATACGCTCGCTCTTCGTGGGAAGTGACGTAAGAACGTCGCGTTTTAAACGCCGCAGCATGAGCGACTCCAGTTGCTTGTGCAATTCGTCGATCTTTGTTTCGTGGTCCGCGTCATTCAAGTCGAATTCATTTGTCAGAGCGACTGAAGCAAGATGATGAATCAATCGATCAAACAATATGCCACAAAGTGTGAACTCACACTTCTCAGGCATCAAGAAATGCATCAACGAAAGCAACTCTAGGAAACAAGATGTTGGTTACTGCAATGACTAGCTGTCCTTCAACTCGCACCTTTCACATTGTTTTGTAGAGGCGTTCCTGTAATAAGCAACTTGGAAGCAGCGGAGAATGACCTTAAAGCTTCATACAGCTGGCTTTCAGAATTCTTCAAGCGATGAGCCTATTCCAAGGAATTTGAATGCTGCTAACAATAACCGCTATATCTGATACAGTCTTACCTCGTCAACAGCCAAAACCTGCCACTTAATATCACCTAGCTCCTTCGCATCCCGTAAGGTCAGTTCGTACGTCGTCAGAAGCGCATTTAGTTTCAGCTTCTTATTCGATGGCCCGAACTCGTAGTTCCGAATGACCTCGCGTGCAGCAGCAGTACCAATGTAAGTGATGACATTGATCTCTGGAGCCCATGTCGCGAATTGGGATTGCCAGGCTGTGATCGTTGATAGTGGAACAATAACCAAAAAAGGACCATACTGGTGCATTTGGTGAAAAATGTATGATAAGAAGGCGACTGTCTGAACAGTCTGAGGCGATCGCTCAATTAGAACATCTATCTGAAAGCCCGCACTGAAGCACTTTACCTTCCCAAGGCCCATCTCATCAGCGAGAATACCATTCTCGCCTTTGCTCCAGAGATATGCTAGCCAATTCAGTCCAGTGAGTTGGAAATCCTTCAATTCACCGCCGGTGTTGGTGATATAAGGCGGATCTTCGATAATCTTCTCGAATCTGGGGCGATGGTCCTTAGGATATACGGCGCTCTTGTAAGGGAACTTAGCCTCGGCCTCACGTTGGCGGTACGCATCGACGGCATGTTTCGCAATACCACGCACTTCGTCTTGTGATTCCCACGTGCAATGCTCATAGTTGAGCCCAGTCCACTTGCAGAAGTATTCCACCTGGCGCTCACTGGTCTCACGCTGGGCGACAATGCGTTCGACCGTCTTGTAAGTTTCCAACTCCTCTTTCTCGCGCTCCTTATCAAGAAGAAGCGTCTCCCTTTCTTCCGAGGTGAGGCCGGCGGTCTTAAGGACCCCTTGATATGTTTTGTATGATTTGATGTAGTTGTCTACGCGCTTGAGGCCTTTGAATCGCTTAAGGAATTCGTATGTTTCATCCGTGTTGTGTAGATGGGAGAAGTTCTTCCATTTGATGTGGAAGCGCTAGAGAGGTTGATGAGCGCATACTAGACGAGAATCCAAATCAAATGCAGGTACACACGATGTTATCGTACCACAGATCCTCAGGGTCACCTTCACGACCTTCATCTCGGGAGTGATTAAGTACTGTCTCAATCTCGTCCTCTTCCTTGACCTGAGCATTGGCATCGATATAATAACCTGGATGTGGTTCGTCGTACTGGGCAAAGTCATCGAGATCATCGGCATAATTCGGCACTTTCACGCCTCGAGACGAAGTACGAACTTCATCCGCAGAAACGCGGGGCTTTCTCTTCTTCTTGGAACGAGCGCCATACTCTGAATCTGAGTCGGAAGAAGGCTGTCGTGATGCCGGGGCTAGATTATATGAGAATGAAGTTAATATGAATGGGTTAGAACAGTATACCTTTCGGCTTTGACGGCGGCTTCTTCTTCTTTGGGGCCTTCTTTTTGCTAATGCCATACTCCTCGTCAGCATAGGATGCATCGTCCTCATCGTCCTCGTCTGGTGTATCCTCGTAGCCCTAAACAAATACGCTTAATCAAGTACGCGGACAAACATTCACGTAAAGACGCGTACCGAATCCTCATCCTTCACGGCCTAACGATTGATAGTTGACTGATAAGCATGCCAACTACGAAAATCAATAGAAAAAGGATATTTACCGGCCGTCGAGACGAAGAAGGAGCGGGAGCGGGAGTAGGGTATGTAAGTGGGGCGGATTCAGGCTCTTGGTCCTCAACAAAGTCACCATCGGCGTCGGCGTCAGCGTCGGCTTCCCTGTTGAGGTCAGAGTCAGAGTCAACTTGCATGTTGTCTTCACTGTCATCGCCGTCCTGGCGGTAGCTGTGCGCAGCGGGGGAGGAGGGAGTGTGGCCAGGAGGATTGTCTGATTGGACATATGAGAGCATTGGGGACGACGACAGGAGGGGGGAAGGGACGTCGGGCGGGGGAGAGGGAGGGGAAGAGACAATGATGGGGAGGAACAAAAGGGGGGTACTGAGGCCGTAGCGAGCGTCACGGCGGCAGAGCCTGATTCACACGCGTGGCCATCGCTACGGGCAACGCCGGCCAATGCTCCTTCGTCACCGCTCGTAACGAACTCCGATAGAAAACGTTGAAGGTTATGTCTGGCTACCGTACTTATTGGCAACATTCTCGACACATGTCACGCTGAGCAAGGATAGTAGACAACTATAAATCAATGTATATATTTTGTAGACAGAAGAAAAGTACAGAATGAGAATGTGCGCCTGTCGTGGACGACGTCTAGCGTGGCGTGAGTCGCGTGTGGCCAGCATGTTGTGACATCGCCCTCGGCCTTGATCAATTAGGGTGCTGACTCGGCCACCGGCCATTTTTCCTTGCCGCGCCCGCATATCCACCCAACCCTCGCCTTCACTACTTTCCCTCCCACACCCTCCCCTGCGCCAGCTGCCCCATGACCGAGGCTCCTCACCATCTCCAGCACGCAGTCTGATTCCTTCTTGGCGTCCTTCTCACTGACCGCACTAACTGTATCCGTCAGCGTCCGAGCATGCTTCCCTGACGCCCATGATTCTCACACTCCTGTGTTTATTAGGGTCTTATTGTCACTACTGAGTCCGTGGGCACTGTCAGCCACCTGCTCTTGACCTCCTAGGTCACTTGTGCTTGTGCCAAAGTGGCATGGGCACCATCAAATAGTCCACTCACAACACTGACACATAACAGTTGACCATTGACTGGGTCAAGACCTCCTGAATATCCACTAAAAACTTGTACCTCTGAGGCAATCATTCATGTCTGCGTACAGTCATGAATATCCCAGATACTTTGATGGTTGAATAACAATACCCAAACAATTTGAGCAGTACTTCGGTTATAACTATGAAATTTGTTGGTCTAAGCATTTACTATACAATCAAGTAAATATCATGATACATCCTGCAGACCCACCACTGCAGCACATCACACCAGCATCGATAAAAAATCCATCAGACAAACGCGCATCTCGCAGGCTCGGCACCCCGAATACCCAAGGGCATCCTAAGCACACGAGCCTAACGTCCTCGAGCTTCCACCCAAGGCAGTAGCATGTTCTCAGTATAACGAGTGCGCGCGGGTGTCATCGACTGGATTTGAGAGATGCGGCATGTGTAAACATGCGAGACTCGAGTTAGTTTCTATAGAATAGATCCTAGCTGAGTATGTTCTGAGGAATTCAAGACGCGGGAGGCTAGGTTTATATAGCGACAGGGTTCAGGGCAGGCCTTTTCTGTTGCGAGGCGCTCGTCTTGTATTGTATTCACTAAGCGCTCATTGCAATCGCCTGAGCCTGGATGACAGGATTTCAAAAAGACAACCACTGACGAACTTGACGCGCATGATCAGGGCTTCGTCCAGCATTGAGCATCTTGTCCTGACTCTGTAGAAGAAACACATCCCAAAATTGGGAGTAACGGTGCGGAAGATGAGACCCGTTCAGGACAACGAAAGAAATTGACATCGAGCTGGAGATAGGTATTTCCCAACTGGAAACCGTGGCAAACCATGGAGAAATCATCTCATTTATCTTTGATCCTGGACTTGTCGCCGACCCAGTGGCATTTGTCTGGTCAATCGTCCAACCTGCATCCGTTGACCTTAAAAATGTTCCTGTCACATGTGCTCACTTTCGTGAATTCGCATATTGCTTCAAAGCATGAGAACACGCTCGCTGTTTTTGGCGCCTTTCCAGGAAAGAGGTAATAGCGATCATTCCATAATCATTATATATCTCCCTGTGCTGAGCCATACTCTCCAGTGTCATGCTATATTCCTCAACAGAGATGCCTGCGGACCAAGGCGTGACAATTGTGGCGGACCCGAACACATACAGGGTATTCAAAGTAGCCGACACCACGATTGCAGACAACTTACAGCACGAGCTAGACCAGCTCAACACTTCAGAGAAAGAAGGTTTTTACTCTTCTTCTTGCCATTGCAGCTACTGTTAACGTCGTCGCAGCGCCTGTTGCGCTTGTTGGTGCCCTCACGAAGGCGTTGTGCTGTTTGTATGTTCCTTCTTCAGTAGAAGCGTTGCTCACCTGCTGGTAGACATCAATCGCATCACGCACGTGCCTTCGGGAAATGCAACGGAAGACCCTGCAGCAACGTCAGATCCAAGGATCTTGATACTCTCGGTGTCGCCTGACCTTTCTTCTGCGTACATCCCCGTCATGAACTCGATTTTCTCCGCCCAAAAACTTGTAGGCGGTCTATCATCATTTGTGCGACATGGGAGTAACGTGACATTTAGAAAGTAACCATAGATGTCTGCAAAGTCTTTGGGCCAGAAACAGTCTTTCTTCAGCAAGCGGCGCACTTGACTGGGGGGTCCTACATCGACCTCGAAAGGCGAGATGCCCTCCTTCAGTATTTGATCGTAAATAATTCGCAAGGTTCAATTAATATGGAGGCTGAGTGCGGGTTTCTCCTTTTAGATGTCTTTCCTCCCGCCTCCCTCTCTCCGGGGTATTTTGGGGGTCCCCAAGCAAGACAAAATAGATTTCCGTGCCGCTTGTTTCTGTCACAAAAACATCGTTGACATTGGCTTCGTTTGCTCTGTCTGTTTGTCTAGTGAGCTGTCATTTTAATCACCAGTCCTGACCAAATATTTTACATGTCCTTTTTGCTAGTTTTCTGTTCCCCCGTACCTGTCTGTTCTACCTGCCGGTATGCACCCTTCGAAGTTACCCCAACTGGCTGTCCTGCTGACCACAAATGCAATAAGGACAAAGTTCCCTATCAAGACTCTTCAGCGCCTCAACGCATCGCGCCCAACTATAGGCGCATCACACCCGAGTTCTAATGCTGCCAATGGATCAGTCACTGGAACCCCGAAACCCACCACCTCGCGACCAACTCCTTTATCTGCGAGCTTACGGTAACAGAAGCATGTCTGATATTGACATGGCTTGTGTTTGGAAATAGGTCGTTGATATCTGCTCGTAGCTATGGCACTATGGGATATGATTATGTTGGCTGATATACTTCAATAGGGTACGGGACGCCGGGTTAACCTGGAAGCCTGTCCTGTACGCCGCTAAAGGTCCGATAGTGGTAGGGCGGTAATGTAGATTGGCGGATGTGTATCACAGTGCGAATGCGTAGGGTTTCGGAGTATTTTTGCCTGTTGAGCCAAAGATGGACAACCCCCATGTTCGCACAAGATGACCACGGCGCACCTTTGGTTTCGAGCTTAAGGGTGAAATGTATGCGATGGCCATACTTGGCGTTGTAAACGCGCACCAAAGCTTCGCTGATTAGACAAGTCAAGACTGATAAATTGAGGCGAGGCAATGAACAGATACATACGTTCGTCTTGTTCTTTGCTCTTCGTTAGAAGGAGAACACCGACGTTCGGCTCATTTTCCCCGCGCTGCCTGCACCTCTCTACTCCGACCCAACCATTGAGACTACGTCGCACACAATCAAAGACTACCATTTAGACGTACTGTAGAATGTATCGACCACGATGGATCTCATCACTTCATGTGGGTCATCTGGAGAATTTCCCACACCATCAGCGAGGGTCCTCGCAAGGGCCGACTGTATGATCAATTCCCCCGTCCCGGAGATACTGCATGCTACCGAGACATGGGGATAGTGTCGGGCCCAACACCCTGCGCCATAGATAGCTGCCTGAAGACGACAATGCGATTAGTGGTTTTTTCGCCTGGAAACCAGAGAGCCCGCTCAAACCTCGCCAATGCGCCCAGAGGGCTTCAGCAGCAGACCACCACTAGAAAGGTTTTTGAGCCCCTGAGATAGCACAGAGATGTATAGAGTCATACCTCGACACCCCGGCCGCTAATTCTTGGGTATCATACATGACGACAGCACCCACGGTATCTTGCCGCGCACGCATTCCATCACCTTCTGAAGTCCTATCGGCACCCAGTATATTACTTCTTGCATCAGGTGACGAATCCACAACCGGACCGACTCTGTGACTCCAGTGCTCCCACTCCCGGAGTGCCCTGGGTGCAATCAGAGACTGCGGGGACACGAGCTCCACGCCCTGCTGAGATGCGAAATCACACGCACCCTCCCCCACCAGCAGCAGAGGCGGCACGCGTCCCCATCTGTCCTTTATCCAACGGCGCTCCAGAACAGCCTTTGCGAGCCGCACTGGATTCTTGACACAACCAACGGCACCAACGGCACCGAATTCGTCGCCGCTGGCGTCCATGAGCGACGCATCGCACTCCACACTACCGGACTGGGTGAGGTTTGAGCCGTAGCCCGCATTCAGTGATCCTGCATCTTCGAGAGACGAGATGATTTGGACTGTCGTAGAAATGGCTGAGGGGGGAGAACATGCGTCGTCGAAGGTGGTTGCTGCTGTGAGTGCGGCACGGAGAGCATATTTAACTTCACGTTCTTCGGTGCCACGAGCTTGGAAACCAGCACCTCCGTGCACGGCGAAAAGGTAAAATGGAGTAATGGTAGACGTCATATATCTAACGTCTTTGAAGACCTACAGCAGTAGTCTGAGGGAAAGAGCATTCACAAGGTAGTTGACAATCAATTGTCATGTAATTATGCGTCGGACGTCATTCAACAACTCATAGTTGAAATTCAGTCGCAGATCTGAGACCTGCGAATTTCAGCGCTACGCTCCTGCTGGTCCCAGTATATTGTAGTGTAGAAAAAACAATCTACACGATGGTGCTCAGATCAAAATTTCCATCGCTATTTTTGACGGCAACCCCTTTCTCGGTGACAATAGCAGTAATGAGTTCTGCTGGCGTCACATCAAAACTCGGGTTATATATCCCTTCCAACCCGTCAGGGGTGATGATTACCGCTGCCTGTTGTTTGTTGCCTTGTGCATCATACGAGAGGGGATACAAGGCACCGCGAACGACACAAGCTTCGACCGGCGGTCGGTGTTCTATTGGGATACTATTAAGGGACGTGGCACGTGAACTTTCACCTTTCAATGCAAAGAAAGAGAAGTCCACACCTGGTGCCATCTCCAATATCTAGATCGACAGTACTAATAGGTGCTACCACGATGAAAGGGATCTTATGGCGTGCAGCAATGACCGCGGCGTTATATGTCCCAATCTGCGAGACCGGGTGAAGCTTAGATATAAGTAGTAGTAGACGGATACAAAATACAAAACCACCCACCTTGTTCGCAGTGTCACCGTTTCTGGCGATTCTGTCCGCGCCAACGACTGCCCAGTGCGTCAGAAAACACAGCAATGGAGATCTGATCTCGCGCTAACTCACCAACTGCGTGAATATTATGATGTTGGAAAAGTGAGCCAACCATAGTATCGACGATCATCGTGGAAGGGATTTTCAAGGTTTGTAGTTCCAAAGCAGTCAACCTGGCGACATGCCTATGTTTAATATAGGGAGTGGTCGTAAATATTAGAACTCTACCTCGACCCCTGGTGATATGGCGCCGTCTGTGTGAAGTAGGCCCTGTTCAGGTTACCGATCTCATGGAGATATGTGATCAACCCCAGAGCCGTTCCATAACCCTGGAGCAAAAATTCTTAGTAGACGACCGACAACAGTCCAATCTTTGGTCTCACCGAAGTCGCCAGTGAGCCCGTATTGCAAACAGTCAAGACGTTTAAGCCTTGGCCGGATTCCCCTTTCCTCTTGGTTTCGTCTATTAGCCAGTCGCAGCCCCATTTCGCCATTCGCTTGTTCCTTGTAACATCCTCTGCAGCGATCGATTGACCCTCTGAAATCAGATCCCTTGTGACTTCGCTTGGAGACTTGACTGCGTCTATTGAGGCCTGTAGTGTACCAGCCAGTCGTCGAGTAGCAGCACCCAAATTAACGGCCGTGGGGCGAGCCGTGTACAAGAAATTAAGAAGCTCAGTGACATACAATCTGAGCGATTCGGTAGATGAGAGAAATGCCGGGGGCGGTGTCTCGCGAAGTGCGCGTGATAAATAAAGAGATAATGAGAGAGCAGCCAGGGAAGCAATCGCTGGCGCTCCGCGAATCTAGGGTGTGTAGGTCACTGCGATTGTGGATAGGACTTTGAAAGATCCCCATACTTTCATTGACTTGATCGCATCGTGAGCTTGCTCGACTGTATCGATCACCAACCACTCCGTTGTATGAGGCAGCAAAAGCTGATTGACGATCTCAATTTTGTTATCAGACTGTCTGATCGATGTAAGGCCAGTCGTCATTTTCTAATAACACAAAGAATCTGTTAGTAGATGGTATTCGAATGGAGTGTCAGACGTGATACCAGCGTTTATAGGGGGTGTTATCGTTATCTCAAGTTCTGTGGACTTGTCACTATCATCCGGCATGAGATTCAAGGTCAGATAGTTAGCGATACTGCGTCATAGTAGATAAGACTAATGTTGCCGCAGCGTGAGGTCACCTTGAGGTACCTCAACCTCACCTCAACCTCGCGCTGCGGCAACACTAGTCGTACATATCCGAGTCAAGCAGAGAAGATAATCGATAATCATAACTGCAGAGCTGAGATTGAATTCGGCATGCCAGGAACCGTGACTGATGTGACTGAAACTGTTCAAAAACCTACTTTTTGGTATGCCCTCAAACCGGCATCGCGCTGCCAATTACACAGTTGGCTATACTCATGTTTTTTTACTACATGAAAGTCTAGGTACGAAGCATATATATACTGTCGAGAAAGCCGAAGACCAGTAGTCATCAGGATCCACATTTCCGAGACATGTTTTCAAAATTTGTTCAAACACCTACCCAATGATAGTATACTTCTTGCACAGCGGTCGCATACTACGTTATAGATTCGATTCGGAGTGTGTTGCTTACGATTGACATCATGTTTTGCCACTTTCTTCGAGGGAAATAGTTCTCAAGCTGGAGCCATAGACCAGCGGAAAATATGAATACTCCGTTCCGACATGTCATTTGCGGCGTCGGTGAAGTGAGGGCGGCGACTGCTGGCACAAGTGGTGGCAAGCACCGTCTATCTGCCGTTCTTCATCGATCATGATGAACGATCATTTCATGTACTAGTTCAAAAACCTGAATGAGTCGGGTCAACGACCTTTGAGGGTTCACAGAAGGCATGCACATTTCTACCAAGAAACTGGGAGAAATTGCATCGAACCTCACATATGAAGAACTCGAAGAGACGTAGCATAGTACTAGCCAGACCTATTTCCAAAACCGTGCGAGCCATAGTATAAGTATATAATGTGTCCCTCATCAATAAAGTCAAGAGCTGAAGACGATAGATTTGTGAATACCAGCGACATCACGAGGCCAAGAAATGACGAGGAGTAAAGGATCAGAACCTGGGCGAGACTACGTCAAGTATTTTTATTGGTGGTTTGGTTTATGGAACATATCACGTAGTCAAGGTCTGTGAAGGAGACTGGTTGCTTCAGTTCAAGTCACATAGTTGCGTTGCTACGTCCGACTCTGCAAACACAAAGACTGGTCATTGTAAGATATCTCAAATGTATTCATGGACGGCGAGGCACAAGTTGGGCCCTCGACGTCCTCGCGCACCTCAAACCATCACAACACCACCTTCCCGCCAGCGGCCCCTCACATGGATAGCCTGAAGCATTCTTTTCAAAACCCGCCGCTCCCACCTCAACGCGGAAGCCGGCGGGTGTTGCTCTCGCTTGTCGCTGAGCCCGCTCAGCATCGCAGTGATCCCACAAATGGACGGCTCCCGCGACATGTACCTCCGTGGGCCAGGACATCCTGGCATACGAAGATATCGGCGACATGTTCGCGATGGTTGTAGAATACCAGGTCAAGCTGGCTGCGCCACACGATGACAAGAACGGGGTGCAGAGCGGCCGGGGCATGCCGGACGAGGTTGTGCCTGCCCATGCGCGGCAGACGAGGGCGAAGGCATCTGCGAAAACGAAGATACCAGACGCCGGCGGGTGCCAACTGCGAGCAGTACAAGACGAGGCAAGGTCGCTCTCATGGATATCGTCATAGGGGGAGGTCTCATCTTGGATTTCAGTCTCGGTGGCTTTGCGGATGCGGTGCACAGTCTTCAGTCCAGCCACAGGCTCATCAGCCGCTTTCGCCTTGGTTTGTTAATTTAACCAGGTGTGTTAGCTGAAGCCGCCTCGTTGTAAATCTACACACAAACTCGCTACTGCTGTTTTCTCATTTGCAGTTGTCTGTTGTGGAGCGGCGGCTGCCTGAAACAAAAACGAGATATATAAGTAGTTGGGCAAAAGGTAGGAGATAACTACGCACCTTATCTTGCAATACATCTTCCACTCGCCATGTCCTCCGGATCACCGCACATTTGTCGACGCCCGCGTAGCTGGGAGGTCCGCCATAAGCTCGTTGTCCGCCATCGCCGAGATAAACTGCACGACAGACCTGAGTCACCAAGGCAGCAGTGCCTGCGACAACTTGCGATACTGCGACTTCCAGGCGCGCACCCACACGGACCGCCGGGACAACCAAACCGACTGCAGCAGCCGCCAAACGAGTTGGGACCAGCGAGGCTGCGGCGACGGACGTAAATGCGAACGGCGACCCCAATGAGGATCCTTTGGACTCGATTGATAGATCGGGGTTGCAGGATGAGCCGCCAGTTGCTTCCAGGGTGCAGCGGGACGCACGGGGGAGGGCGGTGCTATACGGATGAGGATACGGCACCAAGCAGAATAGACAGCATGGCGTGTGCTGCGCGCCGACGCCGACTGCTACAACATGGGCCACAGTAGGGCAGGGAGTGGGAGGATGGTGGTTTTATTGAAGGAGGTGGCTGCGGCTGCCGGGAATGGCGGTAGAAAATGAGAAGGATAACGAAACACGTGAGGAGGAGAGCGAGCGCGAAAGAAGGCGGTAGGCGCCGCCATGAAAGCACGGACTACAAATATTTAAGCTCCGCACTGAACAGTGGGAGGAAATAGGATACCATGCTAGCATGTGCGTGCAAGGAAATTGGTGAGAAGGGTTGACGCATATCTGTGGAATATTTACAGTAGGATCAAGCTTAGTCTACTCCTCTCGGCACGTAAGATAGGCACATAAGTATGAATGGTACACTAAGGAGCCAGTCGGCCTGAGGGACGGCTTGAAAGGAGTACATCTATTGGTAATATTACCAGAGGTACAAGTAAGACTAAGACGCAATAGGCTTACATAAATGACACTTGTGCTTACGGTTAAAGAACTGTAATGACCCGCTTATCGCGGATTTCCCTGATGTTTGACAGATTCCCATCGATGGGCACGACGTTGGTCATGGGATGCCCTTGCCAGCCCACCTGCGCCCACCACCGATATACCGGGTATGTCCGCCGCCGAGAGGCGAAAATGAGCACCGAGACCTTGCGACAGCCTGGTATGAGCCTAGTACTGGTACATGTTCAGGGTAGAACACACTGACCTTCAGATGGCGATGCCCGGCCGCAATAGCCGCCTATTAACCCCGAAGGATCATCGATAGGATAGCAGCTGGGCAGCGGGGACGATGGTCAGCGCGCGGCTCCTGCGGCCTCAAAACAAGTCAGTCTCACCCCTGCTATCTGAGTCCTCTTCCCCCGCAATCACCCCACCCCCCCTTCCTCTTCCTACCACCTATGCATGTTTTGGTGGACGACCTCGTTTCCTACCATGCACGGATGAGAATGCACTGGCGACGGACTGCGCATGCTCGTCAGTCTCGAGGTGTCTTGCTAACCCGTCCTTGCGGCTGAACCACATCCTGCAGTATATGCAGTAGGACTCAGGTGGGTCATGCTTGACTCTGACATGTCGAACGGTGTCGTACGAGCGTGCCGATGTTGATGAGCAGAAAGGGCATGGCCACCTTCCATCTGCCCTCTGGACTACGGCGTATTGGCCGTCTTGGGTGGCGGTGCTGCCCTGTGGGGTTTGAGGCCCGGAGATCAGACCCTGAACACCTTCCGGGTGCTCCTCCAGCCTGTCGGCGCTGCAGAAAGGCTGGTGGGTAATGGATGTTCTTGTTTGGTTGTTCTGGGCCGCGCTCGCAGAGGTAGACGCGACCCCGCCGTAGCTGTTGTCGAGGGCCAGTCTCTTCGGCCGTCGATCGTCAGCATCGGCCTCTGCCACTAGAGGCGCTTTTCGCTTCCCTCGCACCTCTGTATCCTGGTGCCAAGTGACTGTGAGGTCGACCTTCGTGGCGGGGGTAGAATAGGGCTTACCTGTCGCCTCAAATCCACCCATTCCCAAGTGGTGGGAATGGAAGCCGTGCCGGGGAGAGGGACAGGGATGCAGGTGGGGATGGATATCGTGTTTGGAGGCAGTGAGGGGACGGGGGCGGTGAAGACTGGGCCAGTGATGGTGATGTACTCATCAACATTCTGATAATTCTGGTATATTCACTAAGGTTGCTGAATCAAAGGGTATACACGCACATGATTGTTGTGTGGCCCACTTGACTCTGCCCGTGCAACAGGGCCCTGCTGTTGTAAGCCTCCGCCGCGTCCGCGTACGGTAGCAGAGACTCCAGGCTGAATGGAGTGTTATTGTGTTGACACTCCATCCAAGTGAAGAGCTGGGCCACAGGAGCACTGGGATTCCAGCTATTGCTATTGTTGGATGGTGTCGCCATGGTCGAGAGGAGGTTGGTAGAGCGCAGGGATATTGGTATAGTACCGTGACAGTCCTTGACTCGGGCGTTGGTATTTGTGGTCTTCTCTTGGCACTCTTTAAGAACAAAGGCGATTGCCATGTGCATCTCGCATGAGTCGGTAATTTGATGTTGGCAGTCTTGGCTATGGCATTGGCATGATATTGCTTTCAGATTCCGTACTACTTCCCTATTTTTACGTTGCGGCAGGCGGGAGCTTTGCATTGGGGAGGGTACACAATGGGCGATCATCTCGATCCACCGCGCCACAATATCCCACTCCGGACAGCGGAGAGGTTCGTTCATTTGCTAGCCGGTCTATCAAAGCCTTCACCGCCTTCGCTTTTGCTGTATCGATGACTCTTCAGGTCCATGATGAGCGCTTAGACGCCACTAAATAACGCTATTATCCTTCCAGCCTAGTCGAAGCGTCTTTGTTCTTTTCTTGCATCATGATTGTCCCCGACAACATCCCCGTTATCATGATGAATCTTTTCCAGCCGCTGGATTTGTAAGTCGAGTTGTTCTCACGCGG
>QLPN01027973.1:0-10500 GCA_003314395.1 Albatrellus ellisii
TGTCAGACAGCTCTTGATCGACGGCGGCGAAGACAGAGACTAAACCCCGTGTAAGCAATACCCTTTGGCTGCAGGTGAATAGGCGTAACGTACGCTGTCTCGCCTTGACCTCGGGGCTCTTGGCGTTGCGCAGGTGCACAGAGACGTTGTACACCAGGTGGGCGCGATCAGTATCGTTCATGACATTCTTCCAGAGCGCGCGGGGCTGCTCGAAGTCGACTGAAAAATCTCACACGCGTCAGTAAATGCCTGTGCACACCATGAGGATGGTGACTTACGCTCAGTGATCTCGCTCAGTTCAAGGCGCGCGTTGCCAATCCAGGTCTCATGCAGGATCTCCTTGCCCTCGTACGGTCTGGGACAGTACGAAAGCGGCGAAATTGAGCTCTGGTAATTCGGACGCGCGCCCTGGCTAACGAAGGTCATGGAACCGTCCCGCTGGAAGTTCGCGACGGGGGCGATGGGCGCGTTAACCGGCAGCTGTTGGTAGTTAACCCCCAGACGATGGCGGTGGGTGTCCGGGTACGAGAACAAACGGGACTGAAGCACGGGGTCTGCAGATGGCTCAATGCCGGTCACGGTGTGGGATGGCGAGAACGCAGCTTGCTCAATCTCAGCGAAATAGTTTTGTGGGTTCTCGTTGAGGACGATCTTGCCCACTGGACGGAGAGGGAATTCCTTGTGTGGCCAGACCTTAGTGAGATCGAGGACGTTGTAGCGGAAGCTCTCGGCCTGCTCTGGCGTCATCGTTTGCTGTCATAAGTTGGCTGATTCAGTAGAGCCTCTGGCATATGGTCGGCAAATGGACATACAACGTAGACAGTCCAGGACGGGTACTTCTTGTTTTCAATGGCTTCGAACATATTCTGGATACCATATTCGGGGTTCTCACCACTGATCTTGACTGCAGTGTCGTTGTCTATGGTCTAAGATGGTGATATATGAGAAGCAAAGTGCATACAATATGTCACTTCCACTTCTTACCTTGAAGCCACCATCGGCGCGGACATGGATCTGAACGTACACCCATGAACCATCCTCGCGGACAAATTTGTAAGCGTGTCCAGAGTAACCGTGCTCCTGGTGATAACCGTTGGGAGTTCCACGGTCAGAGAAGAGGATCAAAACCTGGTGGATAGACTCTGGGTTCTGGGAGAGGTAGTCCTGGAATCACAGATAGAAACATATTAGCACAGTACTACTGGTATTGATCTAGGAATTGTCAGGAATCAGGCACGGCGCTAACATTCGATGTCCGACCAATCGGACATCGAATATGCCAGTACCGCTCGCAAGCCCCTACAACAACACAAATAGACTGCAGGACATAACACTCACCCAGAACATATCAGCATCCTTCAAGTGAGTCTGGGGATCTCTCTTCTGCGTGTGGATGAAGTGTGGGAACTTCGCAGGGTCACGGATGAAGAAGACGGGCGTGTTGTTGAATACCCAGTCCAAGTTACCCTCGTCTGTGCGGATCTTGATTGCGAACCCACGAGGATCGCGTGCAGTGTCGGCAGATCCTGACTCGCCACCGACGGTGGAGAAGCGTATGGTGGTGCGTGCACGGTTTCCAATCTTCTTGAACAGGGAAGCGCAGGTCAGGTCTGTGATGTCGTGCGTGACTTCGAAGTAGCCGTGGGCGCCGGCACCTCTGGCGTGCACCTGCACAAATCAGTTGAGATTAGATACGGTACGTCGAGGGCGGTGGATGAACGGTGGGAATGCGTGGTATATGTGAGCGATGGCTAGAGAGGAGAACACTTACAACACGCTCGGGGATACGCTCACGATCGAAGTGGGCAAGGAGATCAATGTGATGGAAGTCTGTATGACACGATCATAAGATCGGGCCGCGGAGTGACAAGACATCGGTGAAAACGGACCTTGCAGCAACAGCGGGCCATGGACACCGATCTTTTGCGCGGCGTAAGGACGAGCCACAGGGGCACCGTTGGAGGTGGTGTAGACGGCGTTGTCTCCGGCATTGATCACTTGCTGAGAAGGCATCTGTAAAGGCAGGGATGGGATACGGAAGGTAGAAAGGCAAGTTTGCGAAGGGATGGATCAGTGGGGCTGTGGGCTTTTATCTTGGTCAGGTGCGTAAGCGGACTCCAGAATTGGGAGCACGTCTGGCCATCTGAGACTCGAAGGGTATGGTCCGATTGCTCCTTGCGTCATGTTTATTTCCCGTCCAGGTAATCATCGACAATTTCGCGGGTCCTGATTGGACATAGCGTCGATTATATTCCAGTTCGGTCAGGTGGGAAGATGTCGTTCTCACAGGTCATATCTCAGCGATATTTTAGGATTTGCTGAGAGCCATCTAATCGCAAAGAACGCTCGTCACGGTTCCGCCACTGTCGCTGGAGCGATGGCTCAAAGAAACTCCGCGAACAACTTAACTGAGTAAGCTTTGGGTGATGGCGCCACATTCGAGATAGGGAATATCTTGGCGGGCCGAGACATGACTCAGCATCGTAAGACCCCTGAGTTACCCACTTTGATAGTTCAGATGCTTACGAATGACGGTGGGTCCTTACCACTGGCGTATAAATACAGATAGTTATCTGTGACTTAACTTTATAGGTGCCAGCTTGTCTTTCCTACATTCCTTTACACTGGGTGTATATAATCATATACTAGGCGGGATCGGATCTTCTCAGCCTTGGGCCCCGTGAAGTCCACATGCCGAACGTGACGCCGCTCGCCATTTATTTCTTCAAAACCCCAAGTCTTGAATGGTAGATGGGGTGAGCGGAAAAGTGTGTCACAAATGACTGAGATCAGTATACGAACCTGTTCTGCTGTCCACTTCGTGCCGCTCTTCGATGTATTACTTTCGCTATAAATATGGATGACGCCATGCTCTATTGTGTCCGACAACCAGTTCTTCTTCTCTTCGACATCTTCCATGCTAAGCCTCCTAGATTTTGATTCGACATGCCCAAAGAGTTCGTCTGTGTCCTGCCTGGCCACCCAGTCGAGAATATGCTCTTCGTTGTTGCCCTTGATACCTGGGGATAGTGTCTGACCAATATCGATGCGCTCCACCTGGGCGTCGTTTTTGTAGTGTTTGACGTCCAAAGTTATGGTAGCAAACTCAATGACTTTGCGGACCAGCCAGCTCATCCCCTGGAGTTTGAGCATTTCACCGACCGGGTCGCTTAGGGACTTGTTCTATATTCGCGATCAGCAAACATCCCTACATGCACTGGGCCTGGGAGATTCGGGTTGGTGTACCTACCATGATGTATATACCGGTGAGGTCAAGAGTCGTGATAGTCGGAGGAGCTGCCATTTTGGTAGAATTGTTGCCGATGAATTAGACGGTCAGACTTGGGAAAGAGGATGTGACAGAAATCGATACCGCTACTATATACCATTACTGAATCGCACGTGCACGCATGAATTAGGTAGATCATGGTTTCTGAAGTCCGCTATCGTATGACTGATGGCAAAAACGATGGATTCACAAGAGAATATTGCCTAGCAACGCTCGGTCGCGTGGATTAACTTGACAGTCCGATCACGCCGCTACTAACAAATTTACAGTTCAAAAGACTCGGTATGAAACGATTCATCGCTCCCGAGGCTTGAGGCTTGGGGTCAACTTGTTCTACGGATGGGAAGTCAGCCGAGTATGACCCAATCGAAGATACTGCGCTTACTGGGGTCGGCCGAACATCGTCTACAAAAGCTGTACGATCAGATAGGAGCCCCCCCTCGCGCGACGAGGAGTCAGGACAGGATGTGGCGACGTTTGATCCACGACTGCCAACAAAGCACTGATATGAGTATCTTGAAGCCCGTTGTGCCTGGATCGGCCAATCGTTTTGGAGTCACTACTACTTTCAGCGTTTGTCAAATTACTGTACTAGAAGTCCGCGGAGGACCGGCATGGCTTACGGAGGCACCGTTCCGAGTCTGTAGCAGTCTTGGGTGGGACTGTGATCAGAACTGTGATCCGCAAAGTTCCATTCCGAATGATCGGTTTTGCCGGTGTAACGCCGTCAATATTCCGCAACAGCAACGGTCTGAAATTGTGGATAAAAGGGCTGCTCGAATTGGCTAGAAATTTGGACACGCGTGGGCTGCATTCGTGAAACTTGAATCGTGAGAGGCACTGTGTCTATTGAGCGCCGGATACCTCGAAGGTTAAATAGTATGATTGGGTCACAAAGCTGCCGGTCAAGATTCCTTTGCTTGGACGTGGGCATGTAGAATGCTCCTGACATGCTTTAGCTTTTCGATAATTTACCCAGTGGTGGGCGGTCTCAGAAATCTACCATCTTCTGATTAGGTCAGCAACCGAGACCACTAGAAACTCGTGATAGCGGCAAGTCTGGGATGAGGATCCATGTGTCGTATAGGCCCAGGGAAAGATGAACAGAAAAAACATCTAGCTTTTACTGAGTTTGAGGAACCCTAGGAGAAAAAGAACTCCATGTGAAGGAGTCGAACCCCGCTCTCGCGCGTGCCCGATGTGCTAACCCAATAGACTACTGGAATTGTGTGGCGCCCAGTTTGAACATGGTGTGTCGTATCCTAAGCTAGCAGTTTGCCGCAGTTTAGTGACGGTAAGCTCAACAATTGCCGTGTCACCTCTGCTCTTCACCATGGATTTATTCTCGTTCCTCGATGACACGCCTCAAGAAGATGTCCACACGGAGACAGAGGAAGATGGTATGCTCGTTGAGCGCCCTGAGGGCTCAAGAAAACGCAAGGCCGATAACTCTGTGACGCCGCCGAGACCGACGATGTCTCTAGCCACTCATGATGATGGTGCAGGGAATCCCTCATTAAAGAAGGCGCGGACAGAGGCGGCGTCCGCCCCACAACTTCTCGTCGCCGACCAATTCGAGACGGAGGCCAAGCGCGAGGCCGATAACTCTGTGACGCCGTCAGGACTGTCCAGGTCTTTGGTCATTCATGATTATGGTGCAAGGGATGCCCCATCAACGAAGGCACTGATAAAGGCGGCGTCGACCCCACAACCCCTCGTCGTCGATCAATTCGAGACGGAGGCTAAGCGTGAGGTTGCTGCTAGTGCGGGTTTGATGGGTACTGTAGAGACGGCTGATTCACGACTAGAGCTCAGGCATCAGGTGTGTCCCAGAAAACTGTATCCCTTTCTTCCCTGACTTGTGCTCATCCGTCAGTGTAGGTCCGACATCAGGTCGCAGTGCCGCCCGGATATAACTACGTCCCAATATCGAGCCATGTACCTCCCGCAAAGCCTGCTCGTGAATACAAATTTACGTTGGATCCCTTTCAACAAGTCTCTTTGCATGCTATCCAGCGCAACGAGAGTGTACTTGTCTCTGCTCATACCAGTGCGGGTAAGACTGTCGTGGCAGAGTATGCCATCGCGCTGGCGCTCCAGAACAAACAACGTGTAATTTACACAAGCCCTATAAAAGTGAGTAGGGGAAGGCTTTGCATGACTAGCTGATTCTCATCGATGCGACATTGCACAGGCACTCAGCAACCAAAAGTTTCGTGAGCTTGAGGCTGAGTTTGGGGATGTTGGTCTTATGACCGGAGATGTAACTTCCAATCCATCCGCGTCATGTCTAGTCATGACCACCGAAGTCGGTCCTATACCCTTTTCATGGGCGACAACTCTAATTGGATGGCTTATACAGATTTTGCGGTCGATGCTGTATCGTGGCTCCGAGGTCATGCGCGAAGTGGCTTGGGTCGTCTTCGATGAGATACACTATATGCGCGACAAAGAGCGTGGTGTCGTCTGGGAAGAGACAATCATACTTCTCCCACATAGCGTGCGCTACGTCTTCCTGTCTGCAACGATACCCAACGCCATGCAATTTTGCGAGTGGATATGCAAATTACACGAGCAGCCTTGTCACGTCGTGTATACTGATTTCCGGCCGACACCCTTACAACACTATTTGTTCCCCGCGGGTGGTGAGGGCATTTATTTGGTACTGAATGAGAAGGGCGAGTTCAGAGAGGACAACTTCTCGAAGGCTATGGGCATGCTGCAGGAGAGAATGGGCGAGGACCCAGCGGACCCAAAAGGCGGTAAAGGGAGGAAAGGCAAGACCAAGAAAGGCGGGAAGAAGGACGGTGAGTGGAGCGACGTCTCTGACATGCTTTGGAGTGTTGAAGGAAACGGTATCAGGTCCTTCTGATATTTCAAGGGTCATCCGCATGATCATGCAGAAAAACTACAACCCTGTCATCGTTTTCGCATTCAGTAAGCGCGAATGCGAGGCCCTAGCCCTCACCCTATCCAAATTAGAGTTCAACTCGGCAGAGGAGCAGGCATCTGTGGAGAAAATCTTCAATAACGCAATTTCCAATCTCTCACCCGATGATCGCACTCTACCCCCCATCGTGAACCTGCTTCCTCTTCTGAAGCGGGGCACGGGCATCCACCATGGCGGGTTGCTTCCCATCCTGAAAGAAGTCATTGAGATCTTGTTCCAGGAGGGCCTGATCAAGGTGCTCTTCGCGACCGAGACATTCTCGATAGGTCTGAACATGCCTGCAAAGACGGTCGTGTTCACTGCCGCGCGCAAGTTTGACGGGCGGGAATTCCGTGACCTCTCGTCCGGGGAGTATATTCAGATGTCGGGACGTGCAGGACGGCGTGGGTTGGATGATCGCGGGATCGTGATCATGATGTGTGACGAGAAGCTGGAGCCTGCCGTGGCGAAGAACATGATCAAAGGCGAAGCGGACAGGCTCGACTCTGCGTTCCATCTTGGCTACAACATGGTACTGAACCTCATGAAGATCGAGGTCATTAGTCCAGAGTATATGCTAGAGAGATGTTTCTTCCAGTTCCAGAGCAGCACCGGTATCCCCATGTTGGAGGATGGTATGTCTTCCTTTGTTTTCGCTAGAGGAAGACTATTTTAAGGATCGGGATTTCTAGAGCTTAAACGAGAAGAAGAAAAAAGGGTTGCCATCGTCGTTCCTGACGAGGAGCTTGTCGCGGAGTACTATGAGTATCGCCAGCAGCTTGATCAGATGTCCGCTGATTTCCGAGACGTAATCACCCACCCGAACTACAGTCTACCATTCCTGCAGCCCGGTCGTCTTGTCAAGGTTAAGTATAAGGCTTTGGACTTTGGCTGGGGTGTTGTCATCAACTACCAAAAACGACTACCGTCGAAAGTAAATTGATCTCCTGTACGAATAAATCAGCGGCTGACCGAACAATTCTTAGAACAGGCCCACGCCCAAAGCAGAAGAATTTCCTCCCCATGAACAGTATATTATCGATATCCTGCTCAACTGCTCACATGGTTCAATGGCGTCGAAGGATCGAACCAATGTTATGGCGACACCAGGCGGAGTGCTGCCCTGTCCTCCGGGACAGAAGGGTGAACCGCTTGTTGTGCCAGTCCTGCTTTCCACAATAGAAGGGCTGAGCCATCTGCGAATCTACTTGCCCAAGGATCTACGCCAGCTGGCTGCGCGCGAAACGGCGTGGAAGAGCGTGCAGGAGGTGAATCGGCGGTTCCCTGAGGGCATTGCAATGCTGGATCCGATCGAAAATATGGATATCAAGGACGAGAAGTTCAAGGCTCTAGTCAAGGTGCGTGTTGCCAAACACATGTAGTTGCGCGGTATTTTGACAGCCACGCTCTCAGAGAATCCAAACTATGGAGCAGAAGATGTTTGCGAGTCCCCTGCACACAGACCCCCGACTGCCGGGGCTCTACGACTTGTATTCACGCAAAAAGGAAGCACAGGAGCGCGTACGGGCGCTGAAGAAACGCATACAGGCCACGAATGACGTGCTGCAGATGGAGGAGCTGAAGGCGCGGAAGCGCGTGCTGCGGCGTCTCGGGTTCACCAGCGCAGACGACATCGTGGACATGAAGGGACGTGTGGCGTGCGAGATCAGCACTGGAGACGAACTACTGCTGACTGAGCTCATCTTCAACGGCGTCTTCAACCCGCTGTCACCTGAGCAGTGCGCGGGTCTGTTGAGCTGCTTCGTCTTCACGGAGAAGGTGCGTCTGATCATGTTTTGTTGATGAGACAGGGGACTTGCCTGACGGGCGACGCAGAGCGAGCAAGTGACGAAACTCAAGGAGGAACTTGCAGCCCCACTACGCGTCATGCAGGAGACCGCACGGCGCATAGCCAAAGTCTCCAAGGAGTCTAAGCTGGCCATCGTTGAGGAGGATTACGTGTCGTCATTCAAAGTCGAGCTTATGGACGCCGTTGTCCAGTGGTGCCGCGGTGCATCGTTCGCGGAAGTCACTAAGGTGCGTCGCGTCCCTGCCTGGCTTGTTCCTGTCACTATCTCCGCGTATCTGACGTCTGTCGCACACATAGCTCACGGACCAGTTTGAGGGGAGCCTGATCCGCGTGTTCAGGCGCCTGCAGGAGCTCATACGGCAGATGACGCAGGCCGCAAAGGTCATCGGCAACACAGAGCTCGAACAGAAGTTCGAAAAAGCATCGGAGATGCTCGAGCGGCCAAACTCAGTCATCTTCTGCTCGTCGCTATGGCTTTAGGGTGTTGTGTCTTTTTTGGTTATTCCTGGCATATATATAGCCAGAAAATAGCACAGCCTGGCTAGGTGCTGATGCTTCCCCCTGTTGTTTGTTCCCCGTGTTCAAGCCTATGGTTGTAATGCTTGTCATCAATTAGAGAATGTCCGAAGGAGATATTGTAATATGGCGTGCTTCCAAGCCTTTCGTTAGGCAATGGTGGGGGGTGGGGCATCTTCGTGCTGTCAACTCGAGCTAGCATCGAGTAGGCTCAGCAGGAGTGGTTGAATGTTAGTTTTATGGCTCCTTGACCGAACAACTTGGATCGCCCACCTGCCAGTGTCAGTAGTAGCCTTGTCCCCCTTTCCTTCTGCTACCATTTAATCATATCCGCGTCAAGCCGAGATTCATATGTTCGTTCCTGGGACTACTACTTGGAAGCGCTATTTTTGAAAATGCTATGCATGCGAAATTAATGGTAACATTCAGACCTTGACGACGACAATAGGGATAGACGCGCGAAAGATCATCTGTAAAATAATGAGGTGTTCCTACATGTTGAGAAACGTCGCGAACACCACCCCCCGTGGGAGATATCCTCTGCGGAAGTTAGTGTACACTTTGTTTTGCTTTTTGCTCGACGTTTAACAATAGGAGAAAACATCATATACAAACTGATGTCCCTACTATGTCTCAGCATTTTTTCATCCTAGGCATCTGCAGCCTCCTCCTTCTATGCTTCACAGACAAGGCCGTTGTGAGACCCTACGGAGAAAACCTGGATACCAACACATATCACTTCAAACCCTCATGGAGTCGGCGGACAAAGTGTCATTTATACCCAGGCTTAACATGAATGGGAAAGGGTATTCCCCTCATAGGTACTGTCTAAGTCACCCAATGTACCTTTACTTCGAGTTATTGTGGCTACAGAGCTGCAATTTCTCGACTTCCAGGAAAGCTGACATGGCGTATTCGCCGCTTGCTAAGCCATTCTTGTGGAGAAATGCAATCATTCCCGATATTTCGCAAGTGCACGCGGGCGTATTCAGACGTTATTGGCGCTTATTTTTCTAACCCAAGTTCCGGTCACATTTGGAGACTTTGCCTAGGACGTAACAAGTGTATCATGATTTTCCATTTTTCTCCTGAGATTGTACAGGTGATTGGGCTCGCTGTAGATCATCATCCGAATGCTGACTTTGGGCGCATTCGTTCGCCTCATATCGATCGAGCTTTATGATCACGGGCCCCCAGACTCAAGTCTGAGGTGTTCAGCTTTTGCAGTGTGGAAGTCATGGGTAATGAAGTATTAGATCCGAGGCTCTTCTTGCGGGGAAGTTCTACATAGCATATTCCAACATCACCGCGACTTGTCTATTACCGCCGACTCATGCGGGCTTCTATCTCGCGGGACAGCGTTCATTTTAAAAGGTTTGTTCAGCTCGGCGCTGGAGGTCTTGCTTTAAAGCCGTCGTGCTGGTCATGGCCTTTGGTCCGCTCCATAGCCCGCGCTCTTTCCAGAGGTTGTTACCATGTTGCTCATGTTGGCTCTAGGCTATACTCTTGTTTTCTGTCAGCTCTGCTATGCAGTGGCGCCAGTCTCGATGTCGAGGACTGTCTACGTCAACGACAAAGCGTTTTATGTACCAGAGGAGTCTCTCATGTCTCTGCCAGGGGTCCAGGTGTCGGCGGAGGCGCTTCCAATGGCGTTCATCACCCTCAATACCACGGATATCACTCAAGATGTTATTGTTCGTATTCTAGGAAGTTGGGAGGCTGTGGATGATGTCTACGATCGTGAATTCTTACAAGGTTTCTATTTGCCTCGTATTATTTTAAGTCGCCGGTGCTAATCCCCCGACAGCCGTATTCATCCAGTACACTGGGTCTGGATCTGCGAACTTAGATGCATCTGCTTTCCACTTCCTTCAGGATGCAGGGGTACGGCTACTGCTGTTGGCTGACGTGACATCGCAAGATGTGGCATCTATCCAAACGGTGCACACGACCAGA
>QLPN01028047.1:0-10739 GCA_003314395.1 Albatrellus ellisii
TCAGCCCGGAGATGAACTCTGGAGACACGGTCAGCCCAGACGTCACACGCTGCGTTGTCCCTTTTTTCTTCTTCCTCTCCCTTCTTTTAACTACCCCTTACTTTCTTTTCAACACCATCACAGTAACGATGTTCTCTCGCATTGCATCTCTTGCTGCTGTTGCCGTCGCGTTCATCGGGCTGGCTACTGCCCAATCCGACAATACTCACCGGGTCCAAATTTATAGTCCTTCATCAAGCGTTTGGTGGGGTAAGCTTTACTCGTACTGTTGTTGACGATCGTCATCTGACAGCACACATGGGCTCCTGTTGCGCGTCTCGCTACAACGTGCCGTCTTATCCTCCTATGGATTACCATCGTCGATGGGGCACATTGTCACACCCGCTATTGTGAACAGTTGCTCAATCAGAGAACGTCGTGTCTTGGGATTGCCAGGGCTCATCGTTTTCGACGTTCCAGATCCTGCGAGTCTCATTTTAGCCCTTACCCTTAGGTCCGGTTGCTAATCGTTTCCTCTTCAGTGTCAATAATAGTAACCCTCAAATCCTTACTTCGGCTGAAGCCATCGTTGCCAACGTGAACAATGCCGACTGCTCCCATACCATTACTCAACAGCAAGAAGTGTTTCAGAGTGCGACGGGCTATACCATTGTGTTCGCAAATGCCACCAACCAATTCGATGTGCGTCAATCCGTCCTTTTTACATCATATAACTAATGTCTTGTCTTGTTCCGCATGCTATAGGTTTTCGCCACGTCTGAACCCTTCGAGATCAAGGCCCTTGGCGCATCATACCCGAGCACAACCGTTATACCAAGCTCCTCTGCAACTGGCTCTGGCTCGGCCTCAGGATCTTCAGCCGCGCAACCCACAAGCAAGAGTAGTGCCACCGGTCTGCGCACTTCTGCTGCAGTCAGTGCTGGCGCGCTCGCCATCGTTGGTGCAGCTTTCAGCCTGCTCTAAATCCAGAGATTGCGGACGACGACGAACTTGAGATATCATCGCATGCTGCATTCACTGGACAGGATATTCTCTCCCATACCCTCCCAACAGTACCTTTCAGTCCGTGGACTCCCTCTATATTTCGCATCCCCTTTTGTCCTAGTGTTTCATATTTACGTATACCAAGCTTTCTTGCCCACCTGCTTGCTGCTTCAGCTTGAACTTTGGGTTATGATTTTTTTCCTTCTGTTATTTCACTTTCCATCTTGCCTCATGCGCTCGGAGAGATCCGCGCCGCGGACATTGCTTAATACTTGTTGAAATGATTGATTCTCGTGAACTTTTCATGGTTGGTTTTCAGTACACGTCACCATTCTGTGGTCGATCACTTGGACATCTCGCTTATTGATCCATGATAGGGATATGGTTCCAGTGTATGCATACCGAAAGTACACATCATGACTTTGGTCTGACGCACACATGGCTTGAATGGTTATGCTTTAGCGAGTTTTTTCTTCATAGTTGAACATTACAGTAATGTGGCGTAATTCATGTGCCCTGCCAAGTATGATAGGTGTCACCGAAACACAAGCCTCGCCGCTATCAATCGATCTGGACCCGTTATCAATGCGCGATGCGACGGCGAGGCTGATATGTAACTAACATGTCCCCACTCAGAGACCGCTGATGGTAATTTGATGCATCGACAACTATTGTAGGTCATATTTCATATAGGCATAGTTACATGTAGCTTGAGGATGTATGAATTTTATGCACAGGGCCTGCGGCCCTGAGCTCATTGGCGCTCGATTTTGACTCTTGATGAAGTCTTGAGTCGATGTGCAGCGGCTAATTGCTATGGGTAGGCAAGTCTTGATGCGATTCACACCGGCTGGCGCTGAGAAGCATTATCCGTGCAAGATCAGAAAACTGAAGATGCAGAGCATTGACAACCCAAACTCTATCTTGTCAAATTATACAATCCGACACTGACCTGACTCACAATTAGTCTTTTGGAGATGGAGCGGCGTGTGCCAACGGACGGACTCCAAAGCTGACCTCAGCAGAAGACGGTGCTACGGACGCGCGAATGGCCGGGCGGCGCAGTGCGTTGCAGGGACAACGCATGAACTCAGGGTCGACATGATGATTGGACAAGTATACACGCTAAAATTTTCCCTGCGCGTAGTTCTTCTCTTCAAAATCCAGAATGACAGTCTTCTGCTGAGGTCAGCTTTAGAAACCAAACTAATACTGTCTCAGCCCTACGATAAGTCGACAACTGCATCAGCCTCTGTAACAGTTCCAGTTGTGTGCCATGTGTAGCTTCAAATTCTGATGTCACCGTCGTCCTCATTACTGTGAAAGGAAAATATCCGCCGATAGTGTCGCAGCATTGTCACATTCAATCTGAAGCACCAGCCTATACAAGCGGTGAGACAGTCATTAAAATAGGACCAAACAGTCCGGAGGACTCGAGCAGGTAAGGGTTCTGGTGTCCGTTTTTACACCCAACATTACAATCTACTGATATATCAGAGTAATAAATATAATCTTTAGGGAATCTGGAGGTAGGTGTGATAATAAAATTTCCACAAGCAGTGCGCGTGTCTGTTGCAAAAATATTTCCCCACAATCATGCTGATTGATGGTGATGAGTCTAGATCCTTCCGCTCAAAAAGGTGTTAATGGGCCAAGCCCTCTCGCTCAATAGTGATTGCGCCGCACTCGTCCTTGCACTGCTTGACAAATCCTCGCTGCTTGCCCTTTCGCTCACCTGCAGCGACGCATGCACGCACGCGCGCCCCTTCCTGGTGCACAATGTTGATTTCGCCGACTGCTCTACCATCCCGCAACTTGACCCTTTCTTTCGTTTCGTCCTCAAGTACGGCCTCGGCTGCTACGTCTGTACACTTTCCCTCCGCTTTCCCTCCCTGCACGACCGCTTTGGCCGCAAGAATGTCAACTTTGACGCCGTCGTAGCGGCCTTTCTCGATGTCCTCCAGATGGCGACCACACTCACTTCGCTCACACTGTACGATCCACGCTCTGTGCTGAGCCCCCCATACACCCTCGCCGCCGTCCTGAACAAGCACACCCGCATCTCCCAGCTGGGTTTGTTCTCCCTCGAGCCACAAATGCTACGGGACCTCTTCCCCCTCATGCAGCTCCCCGCCCTCACCGCCCTCACTCTCGACTTCTCCTACGCTGTCCTCTACCAGCCTGCCTCTACATCCATCGCCGAGCTCCTCGCCACTGCCTCGCCCACCCTCACGTCCCTTACCGTTCTCACGGTCCGCCCCGAGTATTTGCACTCGGTCTCCACATCTATGCCCCTTTCCCAATGCCCGCACATCCGGAACCTCGCCTTGGTCGAGGACGTCGCCGTCTCAGCCGCACTCCTTGCACAGCTCTTCCCTCATCTCGACACGCTCACACTCACGCACGCGCAGCTCGCCTGCCCGCTCCCCACCGACACCCACTTCCCGCTGTGGCCCGCGCTCGTGTCGCTCGACGCTGACGAGTCGTGCGCACTGCGCCTCGCAACCCACCACTCCCAACTCCGCCGTGTGCGCGTGCGCAGCTCCGGCGCGTTGTCCGCGCGGGACGACTTTGGGAAGCTTCTAGACCAGCTGCGCCGCAGCCCGCTGGTGAGCTTCACGCTCGAGTGTGGCGACTGGGAGTGGATGCGACACGGGTGCGACATGCTCCACGAGCTGCTCGCACAGCTGTCCGTCGTGGCGCCACAACTCGAGCTCTTCGAGTACAGCATGGTGCTGGGCCCGCCGTCGCTCGACGCCGTCGAGCGCATCCTCGACGCGGTGAGTGACTGCTCTCTGCCTCCCCACCCCCTCTGTCCACGTCCGCACGTGGGTGTGATCCGCTGACGTTTGCGCTCCCCTCGGTTTCCCCTGTCCGCCCGTCCGTGCCTGTGCATCCTGCCACAGATGCAGACGGGAGAGATAGAGCCCCCAAAGGGCATGCACTCGCTCAGGTGCTTCCTCGTGAGGCTACGTGTGCTGTGGGCACATTGCGGCGCGGATCAGGAGGACGGCGACGGCGTGGACCTAGCTCGCATCGCATGCTCGTGGATGAGTGCGCTACCAGCCCTCGAGTACTTCCGCGTGCACTGCGAGGTGCGCACGCGGAGGCGGACACGCTTGAGGGTGCGGTGTTGGAGACGGGTAATTAGGACGGAGGCAGGGAAGGAGGACAGGGCGTGCGAAGTACCGGCAGAGGAGGGCGATCGGGCGGTGGCGATGTATGAGAGAAGGCATGCTGGGGCTGGAACCGCATAATTACGCAGGTCAATGTCTACCGGCTGTTGGCATGCCGTTGCCGCTTTCTGGGGTTTCTGTGTCATGATTTGAAATAAAAATTGGAACCGGGTCTGTAGCACTTTGTACTGTATTTACATCGATTCAGGAATGTACCATCATCTGCATTTTTAGGGTATAAAATTACGGTCCCACGCATATCATGACCTGGAAGAAAATTTGACTCTTCTGCTGTCTCCACGGAGGAATCCTTTGCGATTTCAAACCGATTCTATTTGTATCGTTTATGCCGTTACTCTCCTATCTCACTTATCACCGTCCGCAAGTATCACATATGCTATGGAGTTGTAGTCCGCAACATTCAGTGGCAGGATATGGTCTAATCATGATAATTTGAATAATCACTGTCGGCTAGATTTGATTTGGAAGTGCGCTTGAACAGAATGTTCTTTGAAGACGGCAGCGCTAATCGGCATCCAAAATGGCAATCTCATGTATTTGGTTAGTGGGAAAAGGTATGTCCGCTCGTGTTCTATCACTTCTGTGATCCCATCTGCGATCATATTCTCAGGATGGAGGGTCACAGACGCGACGCGTGGGATCCTCGCGGCACGGCCAAGTGAGAGACACCGTTGTGGGGCACATCACGTGGGCAAAGGGGGGCGGTCACATGATACAGCGCGTCGAGTTTCAACGTCTGCCGCAAAAGTATAGTACCGTATTTGCGATGAATTTTGTGTTCAGGCTGCCAGTCCCCGCCAAGCCAGGCCCAGACTGTTGTGCCACAAGTACCATGCAGTCCGTTCTTACCCCCTCTCTTACTTCTTTGTCTCTCACCACCACCATCTAGTCGGTCCGCTAACTCCGCCCGTCTCCTCACAAGGGATAGGGGACAATCAGCGGGACGTAAAAGGTAAAGACCCCGGCGCACACGAGATCTGGGTCCAAGCATGCACACAAGCGAACCATTTTGCTTCTCGTGCTCAGCCCTTGTCTCCTCGATGGCACACACGTAATATTGTCTCTCGTAATCTGCGCTTTCACACAACATCCTGCCAGTATTCGTGGACGGCGAGTCTATCCATATCAGGGTTGGGGGTTCTATACCTCATCCGTTCTCGAGTCAGGGCCAACATCTAGCTCAATCAGTGTGTACATCACCCCAAGTGGGGTGGCCTTGCGGCGTTATAGGTTCATGCACATGTGTCGTCCGTCACCAATGCGGCACAAGATGTCCTCGGCTAAGTATGAATCTCTGATAAAGAGATTTGCTCCTGGCCGAGATTGTACAAAGGATTTGTGGCGACGGGCATGCGGGCATAATGGCATTGTTCTGCGGAGCGGGGTTATGGTATATGAAGGGGGTTCTGCATTGCCGAGGGGTCCCTAATAATGATATTCTCCCCCTTTATCCCTCATCTTCTAACTTGTGTTCTCACCTTCCGCTCGTCGTCACCGCGTCGTGCCTCGGTACTCGCTTTGCTCTTGTTCATTTTCACTGGTTATTTACTCGTCTCGTCTTCTGCAGCATGCCCTTCAAACTGCGCCCTGGCACTGGCACTCTTCGTCACTCACCAATGGCCATCATACCAACGATGGATCAAGGCGCTCTTGGCTAGGACATAGTGACGAATCGACGGGCGAGGGAGTCCGGGAGGAACTGTGCCAGGGTTAGGCCCTTCGCCCGCCGATGTGTGACCTGACCAAGAGCAAGGTTGTGCAAGACAGCAGTCTGGTCGCATGAAGGACTGTCGCAGGTATGTGAGATGGAGACGAGAATGAGCTGACCACTCCATTCTAAGGCCCTTCGATGCCCCCTTCAAGTGGGTGGCCGTGAAGCTCAGGCATGTTCATCAGGATGCGAATATGGATGCTTCAAGACACAGTAGTCGACGGGTGCGGCCGTTATCAAGGCCTTTACATGATCGATTGCAAGGTGCCCAGCTGACTTGCGGGCTGGGGATAAAGGTGAGTGTTTTGTCTTCAGATCATTGTCGGAGTCAGACTGATGCGATGCGGGGTTCTTGGAGATGACTGATGTTAGTGTCCAAGGCAGAAAAGAAAAAGAAAAAATAGGTGGGGTTTCCTGTTCTTAGATTGGGAGGTGGCGAGGGGCTGGTTGACACGGGAAGCTTACTTTGTGTTAGATATATCTCCTGGACGGATCAAGAAAACCCTTTCAATGAAGCGGGAAGGATCATAATGACCGTTGGATGTCAAAGAATAGACTAATATCAAGAAAAAAAATACTGACAAGCCAAAAACATACAGTTATCGAGCGAGGTCCCTTACAGAACAAGGTGAATACTTTTCTTTCGTTTCGTTGGTATTGGTCGTCGGTTGGCTATGTGCTGCTGCTGAGCACCAACGCTTGCAGGTGCGCCAAAGGGTAACATAAAACAAAGCAAAAAAGTAAGTCTTCCTATCGTTCAAAGACGTGCCGCTCATAATTTTGACGCTTGCAGACAACCTCGAGAAGATGGCATTTACTGATCTTGCAGGTGTCATAATCATAGTACGTGAAATGGCAAGGGCGACAGGTGGGTGGCTTGTTCATGGGGAGCAGTCTCAAATGAGGGATGTGCAAGGACACTAGCAGGATTATTACAGATGCCAGGGCGTGCGGTCGCGGCCCTTAGCGGGCAGTCGAATAAGCCCTACAAACCGACCAATTTTTTCCCTCCCTTTTGCTCACTTCGCGTGAGGAATAGTCTCTTCCAAGATGTCCGGGGTTCGCGCCAGATGTCTGCACCATCCCCGAGTCTGCGCATCGGGACGAACGCTGTCGCATGATGGGTTCGAGCCTGATCGCCGCGTGCTCGGCGCCGCCTGGCGGCGTCATCCTGTATGTCATTTCCTGACGAGCAGCTTCCCCTTTCATTTGTCTGAACAGATGGTGGCACAATATACCCCCGGATGGTGCAAGACGCTCCTGGAAATTATGGTAGCCGTTATCAAGACCCTTCGGATGATCGCAAGGCAATAACGTATAAGAAGCACGAATTATGCGATGCCATGGTGCAAGTCGAATATGCACGCGATGTGACCAAGACCGCTACCAGTGGACGATTTAAGGTCTCTTGCTTGTGCTTCTTGTTTGGCGGTCGCAAGAGATGTATCTCACTGGCTAGTTATATGATTGTCTCTTCAAGCGATCACCGTCTCTCGTCACAGGTCCTCTGTCTCGCGAGCCCTTCTAGGATGCTAGGCTTCTCTGGCCAATCCTCTGTCTCTGGCTGGCTCTCATTCTGCAGCCTCGATCTTAGCTTCTGTGTCCTCCAGGCGGTCTCTGTAACTTGGTCTGGTGTGGCTTGGTCTCGCGCTCTTCGTCCACCCTGCTTCAAATATTCACGATGCATTTACCTCAAAGTAATAGTAATACCGATTCACAAGCGCACACCTGTTGCTCAAGCACAATCCGGTCAGCATTTGAACGCCTCTGCCCTTGCCCCTTAGGCAGGACGCAATCCAGGCCGCTGTCAAGACCCTTCGGATGATCGCAAGGCAGCAACGTATGAGAAGCACGAGACTCGCGCTGCAGCGCCTGGTACCAACACTGAACGATTTCTAGATGCTTGTGGTTGCTTCGTCTCTCTGGTTGGAAGGGCGTGGTCTTATTCTCTCAAGCGGTCGCGGTCTCTTGTCACAAGTTCAACCATATCATGTGTGGACTCGCATACTTTCGGTTTATGTCTATGTCTGGGCGACGCTGTCGTATCTCTACTAGTTTCGCGGACGCTTCTCTCCTCTGGTGGAACTGTTATGCTCTGCTGGTCGATCCTCTGTCTCTGGTGGGCTCACGTTCTGACTGCTGTGACGTTCTTTCCTACTCCAAGCTATCTGTGTAACTTGATCTAGTGTGACTCGGGACTTGCGCTCTTCATGTATCGCTGCGCGCTTGAGACACTTACGAAGCGTTGGCCTCAAGGAGAAGCCCAAGTGGGCGCTGCCTGCAGCTCAAGCACGATCCGGAGAGCATCCGAGATGCCCTCACTGTTGCCTCTCACACCCCCAAGACGCAAGTGGGGCCATGCGTGGGGCTCGGTTGATCCCCGTGTGTAATCCTCCCATCGCTTCAATGAGGCACAAAGGCAGCCCTGAAAACCTGTAGATTTCCTGCCCATCTCCGGGGTAGAGGCGGCAGCTGGCGACTTTGTGGCGACGAATGAATGCCGTGCGATGATTAGATAGCTAACTGTTTTTACAGGTCGTCAAACATACACTCGCTGGGAGAGGCCCCTTACAGAGCAAGATAAGTGTTCGGTCGTTTCGGTCGTTTGACGCTAGTGTGGGTTTTCCGCTAGATAATCTGGGGCGGTTCAAGCACCGTACAAACCATCCTCAAACCCGAGACAGCATCGTCCACAAAGGAAAATTTGAATGTTGATGATAGATTTGACCTTATTTAAACAAAATAAAAAGACTGACCACAGGTTTTTCGACGACCTGGCCGCTTGCTGAATATTCAGCAGCGGGGCTCGGAGGAGCCCCCCGTGAGTACTCTTGATTGTTGGCGGAGGATAGTGCCTGACGCCCCTATACTCTTGCAGATCCTCTTTCACTGGAAGGGGTTGTGGCCCTTTCGTGCCTGTGCCGACTGGCAAGTCGTCACAATGAAGAACACGATGAAAGGGCCGAGTGTACCAACGCTGGGTGTATCTATGCGTCGGGCGTTACAGACCGCCTGGGGGATACTCTTTGGTCGATGTCTCTGTTCAAAACAGTTTAGAGTTATGGCAAGGTAAGGTGTCGGCCTGTTCTCGGTGCGTGTCTCTCTGGCTTCACTCTGACTGGCTGGTGTGACTCGGTGCTGCTCATTCTGTCTACGACCCGAATGCGCCCGCCCTTCGGATGTGCAGACTTGTTGTCTTTTTGCTTTTAATTTTATGGTTTTACTTGTTGTCTCTACTTCCTGTTGGTCATCAAAACATTTTCTAGCTGATGGTCCACCAGACATAGAAAGCGTCGGGTGTCGCGTGGGAGCGCACTTGTCAATGATATCTTGACTTAGTATCTTGCTGGGTTCTCGCTATGTTTGATTCTCTCTCATGGGAGTCAGCCTGGTCTCGCTCGGAAAAGGACGTAAGGTGCAGACTTCTCGAGGGTCTCGTGCCGGATGCCCTTGATCGATTATGGTTTGTCACTGTACCCAACACGTGACTATGCCAGCCCCTCTGTGAAGGTTCTGGTAGACGTGGGCCTCGCTCTGGCCGCTCTCGATGCTTTGTCTGTGTTCTCCCTTGTGGCACAAGAGAGAACGAGGACAAAGCAGCGAGTGGCTGCATACCAGTGAAGAAGCAGGGGGCGAATAGTCGGGCGAGAAGCGGGAGACCTGTGTTCGTGTTTTGAGGCTGACGCTTACTGGAGTTGTTTGGTCTTGGCGATGAGGCATATAGCGTACATGCGCTGATCATGACAAGGATGAGCCTCAGCGAGGCTCGTGGGTACTCTTTCTTACGTTGTGTTGGAGAAACACGGTGGCTGACGTTCCGCTATGCATTGTAGATTGCGCGCTCGGCATAGATGGAGGGGCAGGATATGCTTGGCGGGCGTAGCATTGGCAGTCTGATGGGATGTGTCGGATTATGGCACGTGGGATGTGCGAACACCATCTTTTTTCGTTTGTGACGCCTTGTCGAATGATGTGCACTGCATGCGTGGATCTATGATAGGATACCGTCTGTCAGACACAGGCGTGCGATTTACCAATCGCACGACCAACTTGACCGCGTGTTCTGGAATGTGTCAGGGTCCTAGTCAGTAGGCTGTGTTCTCGGTGAATCATCTTCTTGTGCGGAGGTATGCATGTATGGTCGTCGTCTGCTGCGCCACAGACGAGTCTGTCGTGCAGTTGCTGCTGATGTCTGCGACAGTCGTCCGATAAGTCAGAGAGATTGTATGTATTCTGTACGCCAGTCGACGCTCGTGGAGTGGCAGAGCTACAAGCTGGACGTCGTAGCGTACACTTGACACAGTAACGATAACAGATGTGCCAGAGATGTAGCGTCCCCGGAAAACGACTGGGCGGAGGCCTGCATGCCACGCAGCCTCAACCAAGGGAACGAGAGGTGGATCTGCGGAGAACGACCATGGCGTGTGTGGGCATCTGTGCAGGGTGTCACGCCCAGCCAACTGCGAAAGTCCCCAGGGCGCAGGCTGCGCAGTCGGATACACACGCACGCTGACAGCGAACGCGACCCTGCAGAGCAGAGGAGGACGAGTGTCCTCCTGGTTAGGTTAGAAGTAGATGCAGAATGACAGAGAAGGCGCTGCAGCAGCGTGAGGGCGCGCCGGGAGCAGTGTAGTGGGAGGGAAATCGGATGGGGGGTGGGGCTTGCCGCGGTCGCGGTGGCGTCGCGGCTGGCCGTCGGGCGGGCGTCTCCGGTCTCGCGCCAAGCCTCGGCAAGGCTTCTTCTTGTCTTGGCTTTTTCGCTTCTCCGCGTGGATGTTCCTTATATAATGACCCGGTCCTTCTCCCACTCCTCCCTTGCGCCCCCAATTTTCGCCCCCGACGCATCA
>QLPN01028085.1:0-10607 GCA_003314395.1 Albatrellus ellisii
TATAATAAATAAAGAGAGATAAAGGGAAAAGATAAGTCTTTATAGTACCTGGAGCTAACCTCACACTTAAGTATGTAGATACTTAAGTACTATAAAGATAAAAAAGAAATGAGTCCTTACTAAGTAAAGTGGAGCTAAGCTCACACTTGTAGTAATAATACTACACTTTACTAGTAAGTAAGATAAAAAGAAAAAAGGAGAAAGAAGAAAAGAAAACTGTTACAAGATGCCAAAGCAAGTGCCTCATAACAGAGAGTATGTAACAAGTGCACAACAAAAGCATGACAGAAGAGAGACTAAGAGGCAGGTACTGTCAGAGTAGAGTAGAGAGAGTAGACAAGAGCCTCACCTCAGTGACAGATAAAGTGCTGAGGTGTCAGAGTGCTCTATTTTTTTCTTTTATTTACTATTTTCTTTACACTTATCACTTGAGATTTACTCAATATCCCTATGACTCACTCATCAGGCTCATTACTCATTACTTATGACACATATTCCCACAGATGCTTAACAATACTCTCACAACAACTGTGCAATGCTGTGCATGACATCATGCTATCCTTGATACTATACCTTACATGCTTGCCCTATAGTAATATACAGGGTCCATGCACTGAGGCATTTCCTATATACTATACTTGTATGATACTTGTACTTTAGCTTAGTGCTTCTGGGATATCTGCTACATAATGAGTTGGTCCTTGAATATTCTATCATCCTCCTTTCCTCTCATCTTCTAGCACTTGTGTGACCTTGCTTTAGTGTTGGCCTCACATGAGGTTTGGGGCAAGAGGAGAAAGAAGATATAGTAGGACAACTGTAGAGTTAGAAAAGAGTCCTAACCACAAGAACAAAGAGACCTTAGAAGGGGAATGATGTGGGTTAGGTAAATGAACCCAATAGAAGAGACATAAGATGATATCATAGATATGTGAAAGGATGGAAGCCACATAGAACTAAAGATGCAAGTCATTGAAGTGCAATGATCAGTGCTATGGTCCTTGAGGCCTGGAACACTCCACTCAAGGAGGTCTGAAGGGATTCAGTGGGTACAGAGTGGGTAGAAGACCCAGAAGGGCAAAGAGCAACATCATGATTGTGATGTAGAGATAAACAGCAAGCATAGACTAATCTATGATGAGGGAGAAGGTAGAATAACCAACTGACTAGTAAATGTCCCAGAACCAAACCCTAAGTACCAAAAGACATGGCACACAGACCAGGAGAAAACTGCCCTAAGGTGTGTGCCAAACCACATATGACAAAGTAAGAGAACACAAGGTAGTCATATGGTAAGGGAGCACACAGCAAAAAGCCAAAAGGGAATTTCAACACAAGTGAGCATGCAATAAAAGTGTGACAAAAGAAATGATAAAAGAGTGATTAGAAGAGCAACAAAGGTATCTGTATGCACAGCATCCCATGAGGCAAAGGGCTGAGAAAAACCAACACACTTACTTCATCTTCTCCTCTTCTGACTTGTTGCCTGCTTCAGCTATCTTCTCTCCATGTACACCCTTACCCTGCCTACACATTGTTCTCTATCTTTGCAGGATGCTATCTTGTTGAAACACACAATGGTCCCAAAGCCCAGGACACCCCACTCAAGGATGTCTAAGAGGAGACAGTATATAGAGTGTGGGTGACTGCCCTAGATGAAAGAGAATACAACACTAGCATTGCTGAAATATAGTAAGAGAGTGCAGTAGCTGGCTAGTGAGGGAGAAGAGTAGAGAATTGACTGTATAATAATGTCCCAGACCCAGACTCTAAATACCTAAGTACACAGCACACAGACCAGGAGAGATAAGACCTATGGCATGTGCAGACCACACATGATAGAGTGTGTAAGTAAATTAACACAAGGTAGTCATGTGGTAAGGAAGTGCACAGCAAATGACTGAAAGGGAAAAATCAACATATCTCACCTGGACTACATCCAAGGCATAAACTTGCCCTCAGTTCTCATGCTGGTGGCCTCAAACCTTCATCAACTTCATATAACAAAGGTAGAAATTGTTCTATGTCATTGTGAGGTGATGGTGATGGAATCAAGAGTGTGGCTGTTAATGGTGATAGATGCATACATAAAATGAATTGTGTGTGAGCAGCCACAACATTGTGGTGTGTGCTTTCTCTCATCACACAGCAAGGCTGCCACATGGCCTGGTATCACAGGTTGTTTGGCGTG
This sequence comes from Albatrellus ellisii, assembly GCA_003314395.1. Taxonomy (NCBI): domain Eukaryota; kingdom Fungi; phylum Basidiomycota; class Agaricomycetes; order Russulales; family Albatrellaceae; genus Albatrellus; species Albatrellus ellisii. The sequence continues at coordinate 2,192 of QLPN01028085.1, forward strand.
GTGGCAAAGGCAACAGAAGACTGGCTCAGATGGGAGCATGGTCAGAGGGAGAGGGCATGATGTTGAAATATGGGCAAAGTGGAAAACAGCAGATTGATCATTAAGGTGTAGAGATAGGCTTGTGAGCCCAGGTGAAGATAATTGAGCCACAAGGACAACATTCCAGAGGCCTAGAGAGCTAGAGACACAGCTGTAAGATAGAGAAGATGTGTACCAGAGGGTAGAGGGTACACAGAAGAAAGAGAGAGCTCAGCACATGCAGAAGTGCTAAGGTGAGAAGATGATGAGATAAAGAAGATATAGTAAGAGCAAGATAGAGTTGAAGAGGAGCTCAAACAATAAAAAGAAAAGAAATACCAATAAGATGAGATAGAGATAAGTATACTTAATAAGTAAACAGTGTGATCAGCATCATAAGGTAGTGAAAAACCAACACATGAGAGTGAAGTAAGTAGTGGCAAGAAGAGCAAGAGTAACAGAGTAGCTGACCACAATGTTATGAAGCATGGTCTCCATGATAGGAGACTGGAAAGAGTGAAAGAAGAGGAAAATGCAGTAGGGACAGGTGCAGACAGCACACTGCAGAAAGGAGTGGAGAGGAGATGTCCACTTGATTCTACAATATGCTTGTGGTCTACTATATATACATACTGGATGCATGCACAGACCAGCCTATGTAAGGTGAGTATGGGGCACAGGTGTATGGAGTGAGCAACAGCATGTGAGAATCCAACATGGCCCACTGTTGTATTTTGGACTGTTGAGCTTGCCCTATTCACCTCCCTTCTTCCTTGTGATTTTCCCTACTCTCATGATTTTCCCATACTCATGACTGTTGCTACAGGCTGTGCCTCCAAATCTGATATCTAGTAGACGAGATATTTAAATACAGTGTATGTACAGAAACACACCCTTAGAATGTTTGCAAGAAAAAATTCCCCCTCCTTTGTCGGGGTGGTGCTCATATCTCAACACCCACATCACCTGCATTGGGGGTACACATTTGAATACCTATTAATTGCCTGTTGTACCCTGTTTCAAGACACCAGCAGAAGGGGATGATAGTCGAATGACACACCGGGCAGGCATGAAGCTGAGCTGCATGTAGTGGACAAACAACAGTTGACTATAGGCAGTAAACACAGATTGTGTACAGCAGTGAACAACCATTACCTATAGGTGAGGAACTACTGCCTACAGACAAGAACAACAACAATCACCTACAGTTTTTAGAAATCTATAGCGGAGAGGCTCAGTCGATAGCGGAAACGACTGAGGGAGGGTAGCGAAAGTTCGTAGGTATTTATACGTATGGGACATACTGCTGAATAGAATCACATGTAACTGTATGTACAATCACATGTGATTGCGTATACTGCGGACAATATAAAGCGAGGTGGATGAAACATATAGAAAGACGACACGACACCTGTCATGTGTATGCGAATAGAAAAAAAAATATCTTGACACTTCATCTCGAATATGGTTTCGTGATTTCTCAGTTTTCAATACAGTTGACGAGGAAACGACAGGCACAGACGCACTTGTCTAGGACACTTGTGTAAGAGTCAAAAAAAATTAAAATAAAAACTAAAAATGAAAAACGCTCAGACTAGACGGGCTACTATACAAAAGAGGTGTCAACTAAGTGCCCAGCACCACAGGAGACGACAGTAAAACGGTGCCGTGTACAGTAACGATTCCGATTCCAACGTTCTACGGCGCCGAACGTACACAAGACTAGTGATTCGAGAACAATAATAGAATATTCCACCACGCCGCTACTTCGCGGCCTCGCCGTTCCAGTTCCTAAGTTCTGAATAGTTTGAGAGCTGGGCTATAAACAAGGGTTAAAAAAATAAAATAAAATAAAGTTGAAAGCTTACAGGGATGTACACTCGCCTCCTGGAAATTGCTCGACGGGCAGGGAGGATCTGACTTCTGCAAATTCACTTTGTCAAACTCATCTAACTGGCTTGTTAGCACCGTGAAACTCCTTACCATACCCCTGTCTTGGTCTGTGCCCTGCGGGGAGATATTCCGCTTCTTGGCTTTTGAGTCTGATCCTTGGGACCGGCGCCGGGGGGGCGTAAAGTTTTGGTATTGCCCACGGTAGGCCACCTTCATCATTTCTGCATGAAGTTCGTATTCCGCCTTCCTTTCGGGGGGCATCTCCCTCCACCGCTTCCCTGCGATCTTAGAAATATTCTGTTCGATTCGTTCAACCTTCGCGTCCTGATACATCTTCTCTAAATCCAACCTGAACAGCATGAAGGCGTTCAGAGGTGGAGGAATCGGTTCTGTGTCTCCGTTACTTCTTGGCGGTGAGGCATCTATGTCGGCTGCAGGAGATAGAAAATCAGGACATGGCAGAAAATTCGGGATAAAATTAGGGCGATGGAGGATATCGACACAGGGGTAGACGAGGATCGAAGACCACACCTTCGCTAGTGATGTTAGGGGTGACCTGATAAACAGTCTCAGCTAAAGGGATAAGGGAGGTTGTAGTGAGCCAGAGTACATGTAGATTGGCGTCAGCCATGTGGACGGATAGGGGAATTGACATGAGTACCTACACTTTTAAAGAGGTCGTCATCTGCTTTGTAGATACAAGTAGTCAAAGAGTCTTCTCATCAAAACAGATAAAGGATCCCCACATTGTCTAGACGATATGGTGCTGCCATACTGAGACTATAAAGAAAGATTTCAACTAGACAAAAAACAGACAAAGAAAGGTGCATGCTTTGCGCGTAGCTATGTCATGGGCACAACGCGTTAATGTCGCACTGTTTGTGTTGGTGATGGTACCCCACAACGTGTGGAGTCGTCTTCGCATTCAATTTGTCGTCCTCGCTCTCGCGCATAGACGCATCTTAAGTCGGTTGTAGTCCGTGTCTGGGCGCTGGTATCGCTTGGCTACCGCTTGTAGCGCTGGCCCGCAGCTGCAATCACTGATATCGTTTGAGCCGTCTACGTGCAGATGGCCAAGAAGAAAGGTACTTTACCAGCGGGGATTAGCGATAGGGTTACGGAATAGGCAGCAAAGGTCGGAAACAAAGCATGATGGAGATAAAGGATTGAGTTGATTTTCCCGTCAAGTTTAAGCCTGTACATAAGCTTGGAGGCCGTTTGATTTACGAACTGGAGAACGAGGGCCAGAAACGTTGTAGGACTCTCGTCTAGAAATTACAGTATACTGCCGTGACGTAAGTCCCCGAGCATCATTATCCTCTCACAGACCCAAAGTCCACATCGTGCGCGACAGCTGCCTCACCAACCACCTGGGAGGGGGTCGCGTTCATTGTATCCCCCCGTAGTTCTGGTGCCCCAATAGCGTCAAGTCGTCGCAAGTCATAGAACTCTTCCTGAAGGAGGGTCTTGTAATTTCCGGGGCTTGGGCCAGAACAAAGGTGCGTGCAAGACCGTGGATCGCCAGATGCCGCGCTAGAACTAAGACTTGCTTTCAAGCCTCCTCGTGTGCAAGGTTTCTCCAACCACGGCCAACCGGGAGCTACCGCCGCGCGTCCCTGCGTAGCTTCCGTTGCTGATCTCAGCAGATGACAAGATGCCGTAATCAAGGCCGACGCCGCTGCCGCCGGGACAGGCTGGCCCTAGTTACCCACACTTCGCATCCTGCACCGAGGTATCTTACAACGCGCCACCCCCCGGTCCGACGCCGTACGAACGACCAAATTTTTCTCGTCCAACACGGGGTAAACACCCGAACATCTTTCAGCCGGCCCACATCTGGCTCTCGCTTCGCGACAAGACGATCTTCCGAAATATTCGCACCTTCTTATGGTGCAGCCTCCACCGAGCCCTGCGCTATGGCACCTACTGGACACACATACCACAGTTCGAATATAGAGCAACATACACGTCTCGCCAAACCGAATCTCTCCAATATATCCTCCTGAACTGCACTATATCTAGACAATCCACAATATGGCCCCTTGCCGAAACCCTGTGGAGCCGCAAAGGCCTGGCCTGGCCCGCGCTCCACATTGGCTCTACCCGGGCTATAATATCGCGAACTTCAAGCCTGACATAGGTGCGTGCCTCCGCGGCACGAATCGTCTGTACACTATACTCATGTCCGGATCTCCATCTCATATGGCTGCGAATGGCGTATCACACTTGGAGCCGATTCCCCCAACAAGCATACAGCCCAAGAAATCACGAACAGCTGGATCCACGCGATGAACCCGCGGCTCAACATTGACTGCCCCCTGACCGATCGCCGCAGATATGGCACCAAGGCCCTACCTAGCAGACTGGTCGAATGGACCTGGCAAGGTACCCTCCATGACACGAACGGCCGGCCTGATGACTGGCACAAGCTACCTTCTGGGGTTTTAGCGGGTATAGGAATCGAGCGCGCGAGCAGCCGGCCTAGAGTGTACACATCCCTCAAGCGCGGGTCAGCTTGCGGAACACAGATGGGGCACGTGGACGTGCCTCGAACGCCTGCCCGGCGCCTGCAGACACATGCGTCTCAACCGCGGAAGAGCGTCAGGACCAGCACGCGCGGGCGGCATGGAAAACGGCGACGAACCGCATCGCCGATGATCGTCACGCGGCCGTATGCGTACATTGGCACGTTGCCCAGGATGTGTATTGCCCAGCACGAGAGGCTGTCTGGCAGTGCCCGTATGGAATGTCATGTCTTAACAATGGCACCCGGCCCGCCTGCGCTATATAAAACAGACCCGTCGTATAGCTTGGACCTCGGGCTCCCAGTTTTTGTACGGCTCCAACAGCTCTTCTTTGGACGCGTCGTGCACCTCCGGCGTACTAGAGCCGCACCACAGGTCAGCGGTGCGGCGCGCGCGAGCACGGGGAGCACGTACACATATCAGCTTCGACGGGTGGTCCGGCGTGCGCCACACGTCGCACATTCGCCGGTCATATCCCGCGACAGATGGGCCATGCGGAGCCAGCAAGGCGATTCCTTGCATTGGCAGGGTTTGCAAGTGGGTTCTCTCCCCACCAGAAGTACTGTCAATTTCAGACCCGGACGTAGATGACGCGTCAAGAAGGCTATCAGAAGTAGCGTCAACCTCACATTTGGACCCCGAGGATGTGTTAAGCAAGATGTATTTGAGCGTTGCATCGCCTCCAGACCCCCTGCCGTCGCTTTTGATTCGTGACGCCGATATCCAATAGTACATCAAGCCTCTGTATCTCCGTGGCTGGGGGTTGTCTATTGAGGAGGTTGGACGGAAGAAATTCAACCCAGGGGGACAGCGTGTCTTGAAGACGATGCTTGTGTCCACGCTCAACAAACGCCCCGCTTTCCCTGATTACAACTCCGTGTTTCAGTTTATGCCAGAGATCGGTGATTACATTGTGCAAGTGAAGGTATGTAACGTCTGTCAGAAACTGCTGTAGCATGGAGCGAAGACTCGAGTGTTTTTCAGCATCACCCACACCTCGTTGTTGCGCCGCAGTGGATCAAGATATCCACATGTACTTATGATGTGGTTCTCGGTCTCGAATCATCGCCCGGACGGGTGCCTACTGAAGTGGGCGATGTTATCAGGAGGGCGGGTGTCACTTATTGTGACATTGGTTTGGCATATAAGGCAGAAGCTATCTTTGAACAGATTTTGGCGAATCATTCGTGTGCATATACGTTCACAGTGCGTGGCCAGAGGTGGAGACCAGAAAGCATCCTGAATCCACTGAGACGGCTTCAACGGACCAAGGGTGAATCAAGGCATATCGCAGGCAGAGAGACGTCAGTGCTTGTACAGTATGCCTTGTGGTTTTAGTTGAATCGTCTTCATAGCTTGCGAGGCTGCTCGGTATGCTGTACGCTGTGATTGGAGAAAAGCCTGAGAGCCGAGGTCAGAGTCAAATGCATGGTCTGCCATAATACATACAGAAGCTGTATTATTTATCAGTAAGAATTAGCGTAAGGCTGCGCCCGTACGACGAAACCCCCTACCATCAGTATGCGTATTTGAGTGCTATTGTGGACGGTCATTGTTAATCTCTATAGTTGACCTCGGCAGAAGACAGTTGTTCTGCATGCACCACATACCTTGACTACATAACACTTGGAAAAGTCGCGTCTATGGACTCCATAATTACCATACGCACTGGCACTTGTCTCATGCTATACCATTCTTATGAGTCATTCTCGAGTACATAGCGGTAATACCGCCATGCATAAATGCATTGGTCACAACCATTTCATCTCCAAATGCTCTCCATCTGTATTGTACCTATGCCAAATGTATCTCCTACATCCACAATATGTTCAACAACAGCACAATAGTGCTGTGTATCCGACGCTCATGCATCAACAACAAATCACAATAACGCTCCAAAACGCGTATGGTACCTTCTGCCGTGCGAACGCAGCCTTTACCTTGATAAATATTACGTCGCACAGAGAGTGGAGCGAGAACTTGAAGCTTAAAGGACGGAACATGGCTTATCAAGAATACGATGAGGTCTCCGTGGTCAATGACACATCAAACCTGAGTCATCTGTGGGATACGAGTTAGGTGACCTCTATTGTCACTAGTACGTTAACGTTGTGGCACTGGTGTTTGTCGAGGTCATTTCTTGTTTGTCGTCTTGATCATATTAACGGACCTTCCATTAAAAATGGCCCATGCCAGTGCCTACTCAGTCTGAGCTCTCTTAGTATGTGCTGGCCACTTTCCCCCCTGAAGTTCTTCATCACAAGTTAGTGATGGGCTTTGAACAGGGATTTCATAGCATGGGCATGATGAATAATACAAATGCTCTTCCAGTGCATTTGTACTGTTCATGATGTTCATACCAAAAAATTCCTGTTTTGACACCCATCACTAGCCAACTTGTGAAGACAAGCTTGGGGGGAAAGTGGCCAGCACATACTAATGTTGGAATTACAAACTGGCACATGCATGACTTAATACTTCCTTTTTAGGTAACTTGGCAGAAGCTGACATGTGCACAAACTTTTGTCTCCAAGTCTTCAAGAAAATGTATGATTATAGATACATTCAATCACTCTGCTACTATATAGTTCTAAGCCACAGGCAGTTTATCTAGTCTACCTATGATAGTCCCATTTTTTTGCTCAGTTCTTGGTTCTATTCTATGTGCCATGAAGAATGGGGAGTGACCTGTAGCTTTGCAGGTAGTAATGCAATCTGCCCAGAAAATGTGAGGTGTAATTGATGGCACCCTGCTGATGTCACTGTCACAAACATTGACTATAGAGTCCTGAATTGTGTGGTGTTGCCATTTGACAATCCTGTTGGCACAGGAGTTGTAGGTGGATATGCAGATGTGTGTGATGCCATACCTCTGCTGCAGCCAGTCCAGTGCCAATATGAATGCTGCGCTGTTGTCTGTGACAATTTCTTCTACCCTGCCCCATCTGCAAAGTACTTCTTTGAAGATGAATGTGCCAAGTGTGCATCTGGTCTTGTGTCTCAGCATTCACCATTCCAGCCATGCTGTCAGTGAGCACCAGCCTTGTACAATGTAGAAGAAGCCTGTGGCTGGTGGTATTAGCATGGAGTCTGCATACACCTTTCAGAAGAGTGGCATGGGTATGTCAACAGTAGGTGGGATGCATACTTTGGCATAGCTTACAAGCATGGCAGGTGCTGACATACCACTTTACATCACTTTCAAGTCCTGGCCACCAGAACCTGTCCAGTAAGGTATGGTGTGTTGGGTAGAAACTGCAGTGGCCAAGTGCATCATGTGCCTCCCAAATCAGCCCTGGCTGCTGTGATGGTGGAATGACCAGTTGGTGTCATCCATGTACTTGTTGTTGCCAGAGTTGTCCTGCACACATGAAGAAATAGGTGAGTCTCCTGCTCATCCATCTAGCTGCTGCATGTGTTTGGTGAACCAGGTGTGTGCCCATTGTGAGGTATTGCCTGATGACCTCTAGGTCCTGCTCCCACACCACCTGTGGATCCTCCTTCCCTGCTGCCATCATATGCCAGTCCTCTCTTATCTTGTTTAATCTCTTGTCCTCTACTGTCCCCAGCTTCTTGCTCATAAGCTGTCCAGTGCCTGCCTGTTACCTCATGTGCTCTTACTCCTTTCATTGTGTCCCTTGTTCCATTTTTGGCTGTTGTATACATTTTTTCCTCCATTGCTATTCACCCTTTGAGTCCTCCCTCTGCTGACATTCTTCTTTTTTCATTTGTAGGTTCCTTTTCTTTATTCTTAGTTGGTGTTTTTGTATGTGCAGGTTGGGGCAGGCAAGCAACAACAGTTTATATATGATGAGTAGTGAGTATGTGATCCCTGAAGGGGAGAGCAGGGCAGATAACATCTGCAGCAGTAAAGTGGTTGTGGACACAAGCATGTGCCACAATGTGGTGATAGTACACTGCAGGGCTGTGAGGTGGGGAAGATGGTTTAAGAAGTAGTAGTACTCACTCAGACTATAAGG
>QLPN01028277.1:0-21599 GCA_003314395.1 Albatrellus ellisii
TGTGTGGTGGTTGACCTAGGCTAGTCTACTCCAATCAAGGAGGATGGAAGGGCATCAGAGGATAGGGTGTTGGAAATACCTGTGGTATTTTGTTCAGCTCCTCTATACTCACACACACTTATACACCCATATGTCTACTTTACATCTTTCCTAACACACATTCTACTTACTTGCTTCTTACTCCTCGGGCCACCTGTACATCTGAGCACTTCACACTCCACCAATTTCTCCAGGACAATGCACATCCCTCCCACTATGGTAACTGTTGTATTTCACTTTACACTCTCTGCTACAACTTTACCATCATGTACTATATAAGATGGGACTTCACTATACACATTCCTCAGATGTCTTACAATGTTGTTTGAGTGAGTACATCCCCTACCTCCATCTCATTCTTCTTCTCACTATACCTGCAGCTTCTTCTACTACCGCATCATGTCACCTACCATGCTCATGGCATCTCTCACCACTGCAGGTTAGCATCTTACTCAGATGTCTTACAATGTTGTCTGACTTCTTCTACTACCATGTCATGTCACCTACCATGCTCATGGCATCTCTCACCACTGCAGATTTACCAACTGTCTTCTCTCCCCTTGGGGAAATGCTACTTATCATCTTATCAATTATGTTGTTGCTCATTGCCTGCCCAAGCCTGCATGTACATAGGGAGCAGGCAGAAGCCCAAGAAGAAGGAAGAGCAACATCATGATTGCAGAATATATCAAAACAAGGAGTGAGCCCCAATACATGATGAGGGAGTAGATGGGAAGTCAACTGCTAGTTAGTGTCCCAGAAGGAGTCCTTAAGTACTTATAGCTGCCATGCACAGACCACGCTGAGTAAGTATGTGTGGGGCACAGGTGTCAGATGCAAAGAACATCATGTAATTCCAACAAATAGGTCCAAGATAGTGAGACCCCACATGATGGGGAGAGCAACAGATGAGGAGAGAGAGGAGCTAGCAGAGAGGGAGATGCCAGACAGTGAGGGCACAGATAAAGTAGCTGGGGGCATAGGTATGTCAGAAGAAAAAAGGATAGAGCTAGCAGAGTACCTACCTCAGCTACAAAGTAGAAAGCTGAGGTGGTAAGATGGGGGAAGAGAGAAGATATAGTGAATAATAGTAAGAACTGCTCAGCAGCATAATTGACAGATGAGAACCAACATGCAGTAAGTGTGAGAAAGATTGGTGATACTCTGCAGCAAGTGTGAGGAGGCTGAGTGAGCATCTGCAGTAATAGTGAGAAATCAAGTCATAAACATTTAGTAAGCATACCAATTGGAGATCAGACAGTAAGTGCATCATCAGCAGATAAAGATGAACAAAAGGAATACATAACTGTGGGATTTGCCTCAATAGATCAGGAGTGATTGTAAGATCTGTAGTGATAGTTGTTGGATTCTTACACTTATCATTCTCTCCAGAACCCACACCCCATACTGTACTTACCTAAGCTGGTCTGTGCATGCTGTGGCTTTGTATGTATAGTAGCTCTATAGTACTGGTAAAAATAGCAAACTCTCTACCCCTTTTTCCCTCCTCTGGGTCCTCCACAATGGAGGCCACTCTTCTTGCCTTGGTGATTGGCTACCCCACCATCATCCTCCTTCTTGTTGCCTTCCTCATCTTCCACCAGCCATGTGCCATTGATCTGGCCCCTTTCCCCTAAAATGGGTTCTCTGTTGCCTTTGCCATCATGCTGAACATCCTGTGCTAACAATAGTGACATAAGAAAAATAGGAAAAAATGAAGAGAAAAATTAGAAGAATAATAGTGGCCTGACAGATATTGGTCTTGAAGGCAGGAACTTGTCACTTTCTCAGGCAGATATTTGCATCTCAGACCTCATGGAACCTGTAGGCTATCTCCTTGTCAAAGATCTTTCAAGGCATATGAAATACAGTCATTGCCTGTGAAGAACATGAATCATGTTGCACATTGTGGCCCTGAAAAACTTGGACCCTAAGACCAGCTTGAAACCAGGCCATATGCATGAGAGAAAGAGAGTAACCTCTATACTACTGTATTGGGTACTGGTCGATATCTACATATCATACTAGGGCACAGATCATTGTGACTATATATGTGGAAGTGTGTGTCACAGTAACAACAATCGAAAAAGGAAGGAGGAGATATTCAACACGGCTCAAACTTGGAAACGCGTATCCATGGCACACAGAGATGTGATGCGGTGAATCTCAATTGAATCTTCATGCGGACGAGTCCAACGATTGAAGGTGAGCTTTCTGGCGACTTTATTTATGATCTGAAGCAGATTCTCGGGCAAAAGGACATGACTAACATGTGACTTCTGCTTAGGTGCACGTGACGACTCGCGTCTCCTTATGAGGTCGAAGTTAGGCGCTTAGTGCACGGTCAGTTTCTTCCTATCCAGTACTTGTGCATACTGCACGCCAGGTCAGTCTGCCTTTTCCATATCTCTATCTATCTCGCTGATCACATATAGTACATAGAATCCTACCACACAGTCCTTTAATCATTTCACAGTCCCTACTACCTCACCATCGTTTCTAATGTCAACAAAGAATAATCTCAGTCAGCCATCACGCCGCTGTCGAGCAATGAATTCTACACGCTCGAAGCCTTACAAAAGGCACATATCAAAGGACTCCAACGAAGATGCGGACATCGATTCCACAAGTCCTACTCTCGGTGCCTTTCAGTCACTCCCAGATGAACCGTCACCACATTCTCCATTGAGCCCTGTCCAACCTGTAAGACAACCGCCGAACATTCCAGGCTTTCCTACCTATGATCAGTATAAGGCTATCGAAGATACGTATCTGACGTCGTTGTCGGACCGCAAGCAGTACAAAGCTCTTATTTCTCAAGCCATGTTCGATAAGATTTGGAATGTCCTCCGCGACCCGAACTGCCTTATGGGATCAGCGCAGTTCAGGTTCTGGGTTCGAAAAATGTTTGTTCTCAGCTACCCACAGACAACTCTGGATGATCACGCGCTGGAGGACTCTTTGCTGCCTGTCGTACTTCATGACAGCCGCCCCATTGCGATCAGGGAACAGCTGTATGAGGTGTTGTGCTACTGTCATGCTTTGGCTCGCCATGGCGGTCGCGACAAGACTTGCGCAGCTATCCGAACTCACTACTCTTGGGTACCCAAAGAGCTCACAGCGCAATTTGTGAAAGCCTGTCCTACTTGTACTCTGAAGAGGAGTGGCAATCCAGATCTCGTTGCTCTGGTCATAGATCAGGTATCAAAGACGCCGGCTACCAGCAATGCTACAAACGAAGACCTCTATGTCGCTGTACCCTACTATGGTCCTGGCCCTAACGACCACCTGCACCCGGGTGATAACGCGTGTCTTCCTCGTTTGCATCTCGACGAGCCCGGGCCTTCATACGGTGGCGGGATTTCTAGCCTCGTAACTTCTGGCTCTCCCTCCGATTACTCGAACGTACATCCCTTTGGATCTGGAGCGGACAGGTTAATGCAGAACCCTGTTTCTGCGAGTAATGCTCTTCCTTCTAGACAACATCATACTGTGCCGATGGCTCGCGAAATGACGCTTTATCACGGTCTTCCTCAGGCTTGGAGTTTCTCATCCGACGAGGACGAAGAGGTTCGCCGTGTGCATTACATGGGTATGCTGGGGCGACCAATTGAGCACTCTGAAGACGAGAGTGACTCCGCTTCGGGCTCCCCCCAACTGCACTCACCCATTCTTGGACTCCCCATACACCGTCTGCACAGTGCGGATGATATATTGACTGGTTCTTCCAACGGACGCCAGAACTATACTCTTCCCCCTCTGATGAAGACTCTTTCTGAGGGTGGTATTGGAAATGACGTTGCGATTATGCAAACTCCTATGAGCACGCTCTTCCCCAACGATTCCTACTCGCCTGAGATTGATCCTGCCCTGCTCATGGAACGACCGCGAGCTTACGCAGATGCGCAAGAAAGCCACCAACTTTCGAATGAGGATCTCGGACAGTTCAGAGGCATCTTGACGCACGGACACTACTCTTTGGATGTACAGGTCCCATCCTCGTCGCCTTCGCATAGCCAATCTTTCAGTAGAGCAAACCGGCCTTCTCTTGACTTGCAGCACGCAACCAACCTGGGCTCTGAAGTATCGAAGGCCCTGGAGTACGGGTATCGCCGCCACTTTGGCGGCTTGTCCCCCGACAATGCGCTGACACCGACGAGTGCCGGCACGTCCTGTCCTTCTGCATTTACTGGTTCTGGGGAGCCTTCGCCATTGACACCTGGGGGCACCGATCTGGTGACAATCGATCTCTCATCAAAGACGAGCAGGTTGGGCTTGCACGACTCGCAAACTATCCTACATGGGGTTGACAGCAGCGACTGGGACATCACGGATTGGCTGGACGCCCAGATGCATGACTACAATGGCAAGGCACATGTTGCGAGTATAGGTACGGACGAAAGACGCCACAGCATGGAAGGGGAATCTTCATGTACCCAGCTCCTGGATCAGGATATTACGGTCTGCCAGGACCACCGATTTGGGGCAAGGTGTGGATGATGATTTGCTTTTTCGCCTTGTTCACAGTCGACATCTTTCCTCTTTCTTGTGTCGTGAGATTTTTCATTTCTCCCCTGGCGTAGTGTGTGAGACTCCTGTCCCATTCGTGTCATTCGTCCCAGTTTCATTCGATGTGCAGAAAAACTTATGTTTCGCCCCAACCAAGTCGGTTAGTTCGATGAGTACTAGTCGACTTGCGTATGTAGGTTCCATTCCCAAGCGCCCATGCCGAGTTACTAAACGCAGCAGTGTCACGCGCATCATCTTTTGTCGTATTCGGGAAAAACTGTATTTCAAGCCATGACTCCAACAGCCTACCGTGCAAGAAAGTTCAATTGCCCATGCATGCTTTAAAACTGTGTGCCCCTACACTATAACTATGAAAAGACGAACAGAAAGGAAAGAGAACGCGACACGACTTGATGTCTAGCTCTCGACGAGAAGCGCATTAGTGTACAAAGGAAAGGGGAAGGGAAATGGAGACGGAATGTCCGTTTTGCCGCGATGCACGGATTCTTGTTACTAGTGGACGATGGGGCGACACGACCGGAGATCGGCGTGCCCAGGTGCAGTGGCAAATGCGCTGCGGGGCTATAGGTATCGGATTAAAGCAGGGAAAAAAAAAACAGGCCAGATTACGTGACGAAGAGAGGAAAGTGTGGAAATTGACGAGTGCCCGGGGAGTGTTGAAAATGGTGTATATGCACAGGCATAGGAGAGAAGCAGAGCGCTTGATGGCGAGAAAATAGTGCATGCAGGCGCGGGAGAATTGTGGATGCCATGATACCAGCATGAAAGGCAGACAAATGATTACGGACGGGTATAGGGTAGTGAAAGCGGCTAAAAAAAAAAGGAGGCCAAAAAACAGAGGCACACTTCTGCAAGGGATGGGAAAAAGAAAACAGTTCCAAAAAGTCGCACATATTGTCCAGGTCAGAGATCATATGATAGCCGCTCCAGCCCTACCGTTGCAAATCGAGCCGGCTGTGCAATGATACCGTCAGGACCCATCGGGACATCGGGAGATAACTTTTGAGACTCACTCTCTCAGCGTATCGTACAAAAATTTATAACTTCTCAAGTTGCCCTTCAGCCTGCGTATGTCCAGGCTGAACGTGTCGTTGAGGCGGTCCAAACGTGTCAGCTCGACCGAGAACCGGACTTCGTCGCCCAGATCTTGCGCCGAGTCGCTTCCGTATACAGGCTCAATGCCAAGCTGTGGTGTCTGTTCACCGGAGTTGGAGCCAGACGCGTTTGGGTCGGGGCTGTCGGTCTCTAAAGGCACCATTGATCCGTGCGCGGAAACCTGAGACGACTGGCGGCGCATCAATAATCCTTTCAGCATCCCGCCTGTTGATCCAAAGGACTGAGATGGTATCGGCAAACCGCGTCTATCGACCTGATCCAAAACCGGGGGTTAGATTATAACACCAGAGAGAGGTAGGTGAAAAAAATACCCCGTTTGATGCCGCAGAACCGACCATCATAAACGCCGCAAGTCCAGTGCCAGTCGAGGCACCCCCATCACGCAGACCGAGCCCAACGCCCGGAGCCCTCTTCTTCTTTGCTCTGATACACCTGAACTTGAAGTCGCTCTCGATATGGATCTCCACGCCCATGGCCTCCAACACCTCACGGACGTGCTTCATGACGAGTGGAGGAGAGCCCGTCGTGATCGTTGTCGGGTCGACCGGCCCGTGGTGCACACGGAGCACGCCCTTGGCTGGGGCGACATGGCGTTTCATGCGCACCGCAAAACTGGGCGCCGAGAACGACATGTCTGTGGTGGCTGATGCAGAGCGTTGAGAGTGCGCAAGGATGCCACTTGGGATGACAGGTCGGTCGGAGGATGGTGTTGTCAAGGATGCAGCATTAATGGACGCTGAGGAAGGGTTCGCGCGGTACATGTCCATGGGAGCCATCTGGGAAGGCATAGCAGGATCAAGCGGAGCATTGATATCAGCTTCATCCTCCAAACCGCGTCCCTTGCTGCGAGAGCGGAACCACTGCATGACCTTGCGTGCTTTACTTGACGAAGCAGGCATGCCCATGCCAATGCCGTTGCTCTCGTTTCGAGGCACCTTCACGAAAGTAGAGTTTAATCCTCCCTTGTTGGCAGGCGGCTGAGCCAAAGGCTGCACAGCAGACTTTGGAGCCTTCTCTGCCACTCGGTCCTTCTCTCTGATGGGCGTCTCACCGGTGGTTTCACGGGCCTTGGAGCGTTGTGTGATCGAACGAATGGGGTCTACCATGACTGACAATGTGCTGCGCCTGCTCTTCTGACTGTTTACCGGAGCTTCCGTCGGCATAGGACTTAACATGGTCGGAGTCGAGTTAGCATGCGTTGTGTGGGTGTGGCCCCGAACGGTGGGTGCGACCTGGACGGTCGACGGACGTTTGCTAGTGGACGACACCTTGGACCCCGTGGTACGAATGGATGGTGCAGGTCCATTCGCAGAGCTCTCTGATGGGACGCGAGACCCAATGCCATTTGCCTGCATCTGAGAGTTGTCCGAGTTTGATCCAAAGAGCTTGCCAAATCCGATCTTGTCCATAGACAATCCTTTGTTGTGACGCCTGGAGGAACCAGAAGATCCCGTACCAGCTTGCATATAGGTAGATCTTTCTTCCTGATACGCATGAGGAGTGTTCGGAGGGCTTGCTGCATTGACGGTGACGATAGGCGTATCCATCTTGGGTTGCAGTTGAGGTATACGCGTCGGGGAGATAGTGGATTGTGAGGCATAGGGCCCTTGTACAGAACTGGTTGACGGTCTCCTCGTCTTCTCACGTTCAGCAGAAGGCGCGCGTTTGGATACAGACGACGTGATCGCTTGTGGCTCTCTCCTTGAGGACGACAAAGGAGCTTGAGCGCGTGGAGACTGCTCCTGCAGCTCAGGCTCACCATACTCAACTTGGATGGTGTGCCGCATATTGGCTTTCTTTCGTCTGCTGCCGTCCGGTGAAGTGACTGACGTCTCTTTCTTTGCGTCCGCTCTTGGTTCATCTATAGTATTATGGCCACTTGGATGACTGGCATCCAGCTGTAAATGGGGCCCTGCACGACGTTTCTCCACGATATCGAGGTCCAAGGGCGAGGAAGCTAAATCAACGGGAGGTACATCACGTGTGGGTGTAAGTGCAAACGGATCGTCGTCCAGAGGTGCATGGGAAGGCATGACAATAGCAGAGGTGACGCCACGACGCGACGGAACTTGAGCCGGGACTGGGGGAGATGCATACGTAGACTGGTCCACAGACGTCTCGTACAAGTATTCTGGTTGAGCACTTGATGATTGGTAATGAGGGTCCTGTTGCGAACGACTCCTTGAACTAGAATTGCCAGTGATGGCAGCAACAGATGCATGAGGGAAAACATCGGTCTTTGCGCTTTGACTGCGTGGCACCTTGGTTGGAACATCAATGCCATTATTGCGCATTTGCCGCTGATAGGCGAGACGCTTCTGTCGGTGCAGCTCCATTGCCGCGTCTTCGAGCTCATCCACACTCTTGTCGAAAAGATAATGGTAGGGTGCGAGCCAATAATGAGCCATGACGGTTGGTAGACTGGCCCGCTTGTCGGGACTCGGCTGGAGCATAATGGAGAGTAGGTCACGAGCGCCATCGGAGATGTAGTCGGGGAACGAGAGGGGTGTGTTAACGATGTACTTGTACAAGAGGTTGATGTTGTCACCGTCTGGGTTAGCGGGATCATCGTCGAAAGGAAGATAACCGGCCAACATAGCGTACAAGATTACTCCACAAGACCAGATGTCCACGGCGGAACCAACGTAGGAACCCTCAGAGATGACCAGCTCGGGGGCGGCATAGCAGGGAGAGCCACAGCTGGTCTGCATGAGATCATCGGAACGGTGTTCGAAACGATTGGCGAAACCAAAGTCGGTGATGATGACATTGCGATTGCGGTCAAGGAGTAGGTTCTCCAATTTGAGGTCGCGATGAACGATTTTACGTTGATGTATATACCAGACGCCGGATATAAGTTGAGAGAAGAGCTTGCAGGCGTCCTTTTCTTTGAGGTACCGATGAGCAAGGATATGGTCAAACAGCTCGCCACCGGACGCATAATCGAGGATGATTCCAATGTACTTGTCGGTTTCAATTACGTCGTATAGACGGACGATGTTGGGGTGTTTCAGCATCTGTGGGGTTGATGTTTGGAATTGTGTGCCAAGGAGGAAGAACGCGAGAGGCTCTCACCCGCAACACTTCTATCTCGCGCTCTACCTTTGACATGCGCACGGCAGAGTCGATGTTGTGTCTTTTGATGAGCTTGACGGCGACCTCCTCGCCCCAGGTTGTATGCAAGCCAAGTTTGACCTTGCCAAACTCACCCTCGCCCAGCGTTTGGAGAAGCAGATAAGGACCGAACTTGGGGATGGTGCGACGGGGATGGCTGGCTGCATACTGCTGGGCAGCGGGGTGAGAATAGGCGTCACGGTAGGTGGGCTGTTCCTCCGGTTGCGACGAGGAGGTTACATTGTGAGAGGCGCGCTTGCGGGAAGGATGTTGTTGCGAAGGAGGAGTTGGAGTAGGATGTACGGATACGGATACAGGACGATTGGCAGTAGCAGTAGTCTGGCGAGAAGGGCCTGGGATGGATGGGTCAGGGATTTGGAGGTTGTCCATGGAGGTCGTCGCTGGCAGGGAGGGACACCGAAGCCACGGCCGAGGGAGCCTGAGGCAGGGATGGGGAGAGAACGCGAGCCAGCCCCGTGCGAATTTTTCCCTTAGTGTGGCTCGACTTTTGCCCTGCGCTTTTGGCTCCGCTTTTCGGTCCCACCCTCATTTATAATTTTCTTTTCTACATTTACAACCTACACACTGAGCTCTGCCTGCCCTCCTTGCTGGATTGCAGCCCTCAGCTCGTCGTCTGCCAGCGCCCCTGCAACATACTCCCCAACGAACTTGTCCACCTGTTCTGGTGCACGTCCAATGAACGACCGTGGGTCCAGCAATGCGTCCAGGTCATCTTTGATCGCGTCAAAATACGCATCCCTCCGCACGCGCTCGATCAGATCATTCTCCAGCCCAAGTTCCTTCACTTGGTAAGCAGCCTCGTGCGAGAGCACCTTATGCACAGCACGCAGCCCATCAGATCAGTGTCAACTTGACAGACCAGAAAAGCCTACCCGTATCTTCTCGTGTGCCTCCTGTCTGTCTCCTCCCTTCTTCACGATCGCCATGATGATGTTCTCCGTAGCCATGAACGGCAGCTCCTGAGCAATTCGACGCGCGATCACGCGTGGGTACACGACAAGGCCCTCGGACACATTTTGGAGTGTTGTCAGGACGATGTCCGCAGTCAGGAATGCCTCCGGCAGTGTGATACGCCTGTTTGCGCTGTCATCGAGTGTGCGCTCGAACCACTGGACACTGGACGTCATCAGCGCGTTCTGGTGCAGCACCATCAAATGCCGCGAGAGACCGCAGATGCGCTCCGAGCGCATGGGATTCCGCTTGTATGCCATGGCGGATGAACCTATTTGTGTGGACTCAAAGGGCTCCTCTACTTCCTGCCACCGCATTGTTATTATTAAGCGCATACAAAGACCCAGGCCTGTATTACCTTGAGATTCGCCAGTAAGCGAAGATCGGTGGCTATCTTGTGTGCTGTCGCGCCGAACGATGCGAGGGGGGCGAGGGCATCAACATCGATCTTGCGCGAGTAGGTCTGTGATGTCACCGGATATGCGTACGAAAACCCAGACAGCTTCGTGACCAAATTGTCAAGCTCCTCCACCTGGGCACTGCTGAATGCAATCTACAGGGTGGAGGGGCAACCAGACTTACCTTATCGTGATCGCCATCGAAAAGAGCAAGGAAGCTGGCTTGAGTCCCGGTGGTTCCCTTGACGCCCCGAAAACCGATATCGTCACGAGCTCGTTTGAGATTGCGCAGATCCCACAGAAGCTCCTAAATCGTAGAGCGGAGATAAAGTTTAATACAGCCTCGTGGATTAGAGCATCCTTATGTCATACTTGCAACCACAGCGTAGCTCGTTTGCCGACCGTCGTCAGCTGTGCAGGCTGGAAGTGTGTGAAGCCCAAGGTAGGGAGGTCACGGTACTGCTTCGCAAATGCGGCGAAACGGTCGATCACGACTGCCAATTTCCCGAGGATAATCGTGAGGGCGTTGCGGATGAATATCAGATCGGCATTGCTGGGTACAGTGGTTACTGCCTCAGTGTGAAGGCCCGAAGATATGAAGGAGGCACACACTCGGTCACGTAGCATGAAGTGGCACCAAGACTGACGTGCTTTTAAGAGGCAACTTCAATCTCTAGACAGAATCGTGCTCACTGGATGATCCCAGCAGCGGCTGGCGCTACCTGTCCGAACGTATGAACGTGTGCCATGACATCGTGTCGCCGCTTCTTCTCTTCCTGGGCAGCGATCTCAAATTGTTTTTCATCAAGATGCTGGGACCGCGTGAGTCGGTCTTGCATATGTCTCTTATGAGTTACACATACAAGATTTTGCTTCATCTCTTCAATTGCCTGATCGGGGATTGGGAGACCAAGCTGCTTTTCGGCAACGGCAAGGTTGAGCCAGAGCCGCCTCCATGTATGGAAGCGATGCTACAACCCGCGTTTGGTATGGATCGCCCGCGACTTGAGCTTAAGATCGACTCACTTCCGGGGAGAAGAGAAACGCCATCTCCTGGCTTGCATAACGGCTGGGGGTCAAGTAAATCAGATCCACGTTGCATGCAAACAGAATCGCTGGCGCTGTACCTCGACAGGGGTGTCTGATACGTGTTGAATGATTCCATAAATGTGAGCCCAAGGTCACGTTGAAGAAGTCATTAAAAAGAAAAAAAGTCAAAGATCACGAGCGGATGAAAACGGAAGATAAGGATAAGACATGATCTCGGTCAGGTCACGTGCGCTTTGGCGACGTGGCAGAAGCGTGGCAGTTGTGAATCCTGTCCTTTGCCTCTGATCCGTTCTTATATCCAAGCTTGCATGCTGTCACTACGTCTTTGATTTTCTCCAGCAACCGATGCGCTCTCTTTGCCAGCGGTCCATCTTTCTTTTCCTTCTCCTCTCTATTCTCTCGTCTACCGCTTTTGCCGCCTCCGTGCTCGCAATAGACTATGGCTCTGACTGGATGAAAGCATCGTTAATGAAACCCGGTGTTCCATTTGATGTTCTTCTGAATAGAGATTCAAAGAGAAAGATACAGTCTTCGGTTGGGTGGAAGAACGGAGAACGCTTGTTTGGGTCAGATGCATACAACTTGGTCAGTTTTCCGAACAACTGCCTCTGTTTATGCTACGATGCGACTGAATCATGTATAGGCAACGCGTTTTCCTAAAGACACCTACAACTCGATAAAATATCTCCTTGGTGTCCCTGCTAATGCCAACGCCGTATCCTATTATACAACGATTGCTACACCCGCTCTCGTTGAATCGACGCGGTTTACAGTCGGCGTCCCAAAGCCCGCCGGAAAGACCTCGGATGTGGAAGAGCTAGTTGCAATGCAGCTTGGCTATGTCAGACGGTTGGCGGAGGATCTTGCCGGTGAAAAGGTACAGGATGTAGTGCTGACCGTGCCCCCATACTACACCCAGTTTGAGCGGGACGCCATGGCCGACGCTGTCGAACTTGCAGGCATGCGTTTATTGACCCTCATCAATGACGGCACGGCGATAGCCGTCAACTATGCAATGACGCGCTCGTTCCTAGAACCTGAGCGGCACGTCATCTACGACTCGGGAGCGTCGTCTACGCGAGCAACTGTCGTCACGTTCTCGTCTAATGGCAATGCGAGGGATTCAAAGGGAAAGGAAGGAACGCAAATCACGGTCAACGGCATGGGCTATGACCGCGCTGTTGGCGGGACGGAGCTCGATCGCCGGTTGCGCGAAATCTTGATCGCTGACTTTCAGAACAAGCACAAATTGGACATACGGGACGATAAAAAGGCCATGTCCAAGCTCTGGAAGGAGTCTAACCGTGTCAAGGCTGTTCTCAGCGCGAATACAGATGCTGCCATTACGGTAGGGGCCGTTCTCATCTGGACTTGTACATTGCTGAACGGGAATACAGATTGAGGATTTGGCGTACGATATCGATTTCAAGACAAAAGTCACGAGGGCCACGTTCGAGGACGCGTGTTCAGACATTAAGGCACAATTCGCGCAACCGATTTATGACGCACTGGAGCAAGCTGGTTTGACCCTTGTGAGCTTTGTTGCTTGCAATTTTTGTTCCGGCCTCGCAAGCATGGCTGAAAACCCTTCTAGAATGATATCAATTCTGTAATTCTGGCTGGTGGGGCCTCTAGAACACCGATGGTTCAAGCAGTTGTGAAGGCTGCTGTTGGAGAGTGAGTGCATTTTACATGTCTCTCGAAACTTGATTTTACAGAGGTTCAGGGATAAAATCGCTCTTAATGTTAATGCGGACGAAGCTGCTGTCCTTGGTGCTGGACTTCACGGTGCTAGCCTGAGCCACTTGTTCCGTACCAAGGATATAAAGGTCACCGATATCACACCGTACGATATCCAGGTCTCTTACTTGTCAGAGACCAAAGCCGAGGGACCAGGCGTCCGCCCACGGACAATCACCTCAACTGTCTTTGCAGCAAAATCGAAGAGTGGAACAAAGAAGACGTTGACGTTCAAGCGCAAAGATGATTTCTCGCTTTCATTTGCGTACAAGCGGTCACCTGCACTGTGAGTCCGTCTCTTTTCGAGTGTCTGTCCTAACCCAACGCACTTGTACATCAGCGGGTTCCCCGTAGAACTCTTGGAGGCGCAGATAACAGGCATTCGCGAGGCATTTGCAAACCTCACCGATCTCGGTGTTGCCGAGCCTGTTGTGAAGGCCACCATCTTTTTGTCAGAGTCTGGTTTTGTGTCTGTCCCACAGACTGTTGCGCATGTCGAGCTCAGGGACGACTCCATCGCAGGTAGCTTCAATTCGCCTTCGTTGTCGTGTCATCTTAGTCATATTCGTTTCCAGGTAAACTGAAAGGTTTCTTCGGCGAAAGCCCCTCGTCCTCGACTCCAGAGGAAGAAGTGTCAACACAAGTCGCTGACGCTCCTTCCTCCACTCAAGGGTCGAGAAACGCTATTCCTAAGGAGACTATGATTCCGCTTAATGTGACGGTCAAGTTTACCTCTATTCCTCCGATGACATTGGAGCAGAAGCGGGAAGCGCGTCAGCGGTATGGTGATGCGTCCTGGGATGTCTTGAAGGATCTAACATGCTATGCAGCCTCTTGGCCATGGACGCACAAGAGGCTGCTGTGGCCCAGCGCGAGGAACAAAGGAACGCTCTGGAGAGCTACTTGTATCGCTTGCGAGATTTGCTTAGTGGCGACGATCAGCAGCCATTTGTGCAATGCTCTCAAGACGGTGAGAGGCATGCTATTTCCCACAAGTTAGAGGAGGTATCGCGTTGGTTTCACGACAATTCCGAGCACGCGCAGACCCGAGAGTTCCGGGAAAAGCGGGTGTCGATAGAGTACCCACCACCTTTTATCACCGTGCCAACTCGTGCTGACTGCTGGCTATATGGTAGAAAACTGGAGCTGCCGATTGTGCATCGCTACACGGAGATCCAAGAGTTCCCGCAAGCGTTGAACAACAGTCAGATGTGGAACTGGCATACACGAATGTTCCTCACCGAGGCCAAGGCCAATCTAACGATAGAGGAACAGGGAGGAGCGTCACCCAAGTATACTCGTGAAGAGCTGCGGGGCCTCGAGAAGGTGCTGATCGAGCATGAGACTTGGTTGAACGAGCGGGTTGAGAAGCAGAAGTCTGTGCCATTCTATGAGGACCCGGTGGTTGAGACAAAGGAGTTGAGGGAGCGTGCAAAGGCGCTGGAGTTACATCTACAGAAGCTGGCGTTGAAGAAGCCGTTGAAGGGGAAGAAGACGAGCAATGGCTCGAACTCGAGTACGGCAGACGGTGCTAGATCATCGTCGAGTTCAGGGTCAGGGAGCGGCACGAAGGGACACGATGAGCTGTAGTAATAGAGGCAGTCAATACATTAACGTAATTACTAGCATCTAGGAGGGACATGCGATTGCTAGTGACAAACAAGAAATGGTGCCTCAAAGTTCCCAGAAAAGGGTGTGTGCCTTGGTCGGGCGACTCTTCGCGTAACTTCTTGTGCTCTCATCCCCGGCCTCACCCTCAGCCTTCATCTCCTGCCTTTTCTTTCCTACCACATATCCATATCTCCATTGTTTCCACTACTGTTATTCTACTCTCTGTACCCACTCTTCCGAGGCTTTCGCTCACTTGCTCCAAGGCATCGTCTAGTCTAGGGTGTTATGTCGCGACGAAGTTATGATCCCGCCTATGCGCACGAGCGGCGCATTTCCAATCACCGTGTGACCGACGATGATCTCTTCAAGTGCGTACACCATCTTTTCGCGCACTACCAGGACTGATCATGGAGAATGAGGTTACAGTTATGTGCTCAGAGTAGCGTAAGAATAGCCTTCGTTTCCCATCGTCGCACTTACTCAGGGATCCACTCTCTTCATAGGTTCCTAAGCTACCTGATTCAGCAGAAGCCTGTCGACTCGGCAAGCCCGAGGAACGGAGAGAGAGACAATCCCCGCGAGCACTCGTCGCGGCTGTCTGGCGCTATCTCTAGCTCAATATTTTCCCTAGGCGACCTGTTCAAGGACGGGCACAAGAGCACCAAGTTTCCGGAGAAGCTGCTGAAGGTGCTCGAGCAGAGGCTGGAGGATATCGCAATGGGGAAGGATTCTGCGTAAGTACTTCTGCCAGTGTGCCTAAGGTCTAGCTCACCTTCCTCGCAGCTATTCCGGACAGCTGACAAGGCGGACGATGGCCGTCTTTTATGGCCAATTCAAAAATGACTCCTTCAAGAAACAGATGAAGGAGAATCGCAAGATCGAGGAGCTTATCCTCATGTTTGCCACTCACGCGACGGCTGTCCTCAAGAAAGATCCGACGCTTGCAGGTGATGCCTGGAAGCCTGAGCTCAACAACCATATCGCTCAGTTCATTCAGCTGATGAGGGAGAGTCTGGGCACTATCAGTTACGTCTCGCAAGAGTTGATAGTACGCCTCGACACATATGCAGTCAAATTGGCTCCTGCGGCACAAGCGTCCAGCGACTCGGGCTATGAGTCGGCTTCCACGTCTCGAGACCGCGACTCCATATCCTCTCCACCTATACCCACCAACAGCATCACCGATATGCCGATGGTGATGATCGTTTCCAAGCTCTTTCAGAGAACAGATGTACAACGCGAGGTCGACAAGCTGAGAGTGGACTGTACGGAACGAGTGAGTATATCAAAAGGTTCTTCATCATTTGGGCTAATGCAATTGCTAGGCTGCTCTGCTGGATCTGAAGGTATGTTCAAAGCGTCAACTGCACAACGACTTGAAGTTAAATAGCTCGGTGCAGATGTGCCTTAAGAACATCAACGCCGGTATGTCATTCCCTGGACGTCGTGAAGATTTTGGTAGTGAGGCCGCATGGAACTATTGGAAGACACTCGAGACGTCGCATATTTCCCAGCTCATGGTTATTCTGGCCCGGTTCAATCCAGAGCTGGCGAAATCATCGTCTTCAGATAGTGCGTCTCAAGCGCGCCCGGCTGCCCGTCCAGGGTCGCTATACGCCGGAAGTGGAGTTGGCACAAGAAACAACTCTTTTAGTAACCGTCGCTCAATGATCGCCCTTTCGCAAAACATCTCGGACATGGAGATCGACGCAACCAGAGACGAAGACGATGAGGACGAAGTCCAAGCCGGTCAGAACTTCACTTATATTCCGCCAAATCCCAAAAAGTATTATAAGCGACTTCTCGACCTTTGTCTCGCCGCCGACTTGCGCGCGATGCGTGATCCAAATGTCAACGACGATGATCAAGTCCCTCTGGGAATTCTGTCGCCAACACACATTGAGTTGATCAACGAATGTGCGTTACGGTGGCGAATTTCACAGCCTTACCGCGCAACATGTTTTTTGGATCTGATTAAGCAGCTTTATGAGCGTAATGAGGTACCCTTAGATTGCGTTCCAGAAGCTTTAGCAACGATCGCCAAGGTCATGCACGAAATTAGCTTAGACAAGTGGCCTACTCCGGACGTGGGTCAAATTCCTTGTTACGTATCTTTGTGCGCTGATCCAATGGTTATTAGGTCGAATTCCTCACGAGCATATATGAGAGGTTGTACAGTCTATTCCTGTCGTCCATCTATCAAGCCATGGATGCCATTCCGTTGTTAAAAGAAGAGGGTGTTATGTCTTATGTGAAGATCCTGGAACAGATAAAGGGCAGTCGTCTCTTAGATCGCTTTGACGTGGACATCATGGCGGGCATCGAGGACATCAAGGAGCGGGTCAAAATGGTCGCGGCCGAGAAGTATGACTTTAAAACGAAGGAACTTCAAGCGACACCAGGCGTCAACCGTGCCTTGCCACTGCTGCTTATGACTGATGAGCTAGAGAAGTCCGCGAAGACGCTGAACAAGCAATTTGGATCGCCGATCCTCGAGTGAGTGTACTTTGAACCAAAACTACTCATGTGCTCATGATTTTACTAGTCAAGTGGATCCTGTGGCTCTAGTCGTTGAAATCCAAGTGCCCATGTTTCTTCTTGATCTGGAGGCATCCCGCAAACGGCTTTTCGAATCGTCCATGAATGGGCCTACGCCTGACATGCCGATCCAAGACATCTTTGCCCTGTATCGACGAACGAAGATGCTCCTCAAAATGTTTGATGCTTTTTGTCCCAAGTAAGTTTTTCACGATTGAAATTTTATGTTGGAAACTGGAAGATCTTATGCGCATCAACGCAGTAAAGATCCTAATTTCAACTTGGGAGGTTACTTCGAGCCATACGTTCGGCAATGGCTTATGAACACGGATAACAAGACAACACAATGGGTTGAAGCGGTACGTGCATCTACCCGATTCACTTCATGGTTGTTCAATACTCTTGTAGGCTATTGCTGCAGATACGGTACGTGCACAGCAAAGTCATGGGATATAGGACGCTTCATCTCAAACCTCCGATTGCTCAGTTCGAACCGGAAGAGACCGGAGGTCACAGCTCTTCCATTGTAGATCTATTCGATTCCTTACGGAGTCCCATCAACTTCCTCCAAGACCTTGAATGGTCTGACCAACTCCAAGAGGCGATGTTCTTCACCAGCTTAGCAAAGGTGATGTCATAAACATAGCTCAACTACTAGTACAATACTCACCTTCTCATAGACTATCAGCAAAGCTGTAGAGCAGTATTGTCGCCACATTGAAGAGCTTTTCATGGCTGAGATGTTCCCACGACCAACCGAATATCTTCAACCTCAGAAGTCTTCTGCTTGGCTTGAGAAGGCGTTCCGTGCTGAGAAAAAGATCGAGCCATTCAACTTCCAGCCGTCCTCTTGCGTCAAGTTGAATAACATTACCGCTGCTCGGACGCTGCTGGACAAAATGTATAACCAAATGCAGGCTGATAAGCGTGCGGAATTGATGCAAGAGCAGGCTCCACCTGTACCTGAGAAGAATGAACGGCCTCGATATTTATTTACAGTCAAAATTTCCATAGCCGAGGGACTCGTCCCGTTGGACAACAGTCCATCGGCCAATTTGGATACCTTCGCAACCCTGAGCGATGAGGTAGGGAACCGGCTAGTAAAAACACGCACAATCTATGAGACCCTGACTCCACGATGTGAGCAATGATGTCTTTTGCACATATCTCAGAGATAGCTGATCTGTATTGGCAGGGGACGAAACTTTTGATATGTCTGTCGAGAAACCTTTGTGGTTGATGGTTAGCATTCGCGACCGTGCTCTTATCGGCAAACATGACACAGTGGGAAGAGCATATATCTGCCTGGATCCCCGGCGCTTCGGTGACTTGCTCGTACATGATTTATGGCTGGACCTCGACACGCAAGGGCGCATCCTGTTACGGGTCAGCATGGAAGGCGAGAAGGATGACATACAGTTTTTCTTCGGGCGAGCCTTCCGGTCATTGAAGCGTAGTGAGGGTGACATGCTCCGCATATTTACTGACAAGGTAGGTTTGCTTGTTGGAGGCAGACATCGTACTGACACCTGACTCAGGGGTCGCCATTCATCCGTCAATCAATTTCTCGCAGTGTACTGAAGACGCTAATAAAATCTGGCTCAACAACTATCGACTATAACAAGGCGCTAGGAGGTGTTACTGCTTTTTACCGTTCTGCGCTTGGCGGGTCCTCCGTAGACACTCAAGTCCCTCTTCCTGCGTCCGAAAAGCCACGCATGCGGCCTGACGAACTTACTGATGTGGAGATCGAGCAAGCCATCGTGCCCTTGTTCGACTACTTTGATTCAAACCTTAAAACCATCAACACGTACCTTGGAGACGCTACGAAAGAAATGGTGATGACGAGGCTGTGGAAAGAAATCCTGACAATCATTGAAGGGTTGCTTATACCTCCGCTGTCGGATGTATCTAGCGAAATGAAGCCCTTGAGCGACAAGGAAGTGGACATCGTGTTCAAGTGGTTGAAGGTCGGTCAGAGCCTATCTCCCTGCAGTTCGCTTGTGATGAACATATTTCCTTCAGTTCCTCCGCGACTACTTCTACGCAGGTGGTGAGGGCCCAATCCCGCTCGAGACGTTGCAGAATCAGAAGTATCGCGACATCATCTCAATACGTCTCTACTATGATTGGCATACGTAAGACGCTTCCTGCCATCACTTCTGACCATTGAGTCATTGGTTGACAATTGTGTAGTGACCTTCTGATGGAAGAGTGTGTGCGCATGATGCAGCAGACTTTCCACGCCTCGCCCTCTGTAGTGAAGCGTGCGAAGAGTGTGTACTCGCAACGGAACTTGGGTACTATCAAAGACAGAAAGAGGGAGAAGATGCAAGAGAAAGAAGTGAGCAGTGCGGATACGATCATGCGTATTCTTCGTATGCGGTGTGTAGTCTTTCATGTTTATGAAGTTGATCTGGTACCTCATCTGCTATGTCCTTTTTTAGACCTGGCACCTCCGAATTCATTGCTCAGCAGCTCCAACTCATGAGCACGATGCAGGCAGAACAGGAGCAGCGCGAGCGAGAAAAACAGAACCGCAAGCTTCAGCGACCGAAGCACGTCTCCCATATTCCTGCCGTGCCACCCCTGCCTGAGATCCCTCCGGCGTGATGAACAATCTTGCCCTTATCCATACTAAAGCGTGATTCTTTGCTTCATGCTCAGGATGATACCTCATACACTATACCACCACCGTCTTGTACGTAGTGTCGTTCTTTTCGCCGTGCTCCACTGTCTCCGCCAGCTGAAGTCTACTCAATTCGAATAAGTCTCCTTTCCCGGCTCGCTCTTTCTCGATACAACCTGCTTGATAGCGATATGTAGGAACGTGTATGTGGACAATTTAATTATGCTGGACAACGGAAGGCCCCCCTCCTTGACAACGCATAACCTGCCGTGGCCAGCTAGGGCGAAGACTTGAAGCATCAATAGGCTGAATCAATTTTATTTGTAACCAGAGAAATATATCTAAGTCATCGTCATCTCATGATGATGCAGGTTATTATTTGTTCAATTGTGAAGTTTTTGTTCGTGTCCTTTGTTATTGTCCGGCAACAATAGGTTTTGCCTTATTCACATGGCACAAATGGAGGAAACTGGAGAAAGTGAAACCAAAAAAGGAAAAGCAGAAAGTAATATGTAACTCATAGGAGATGAGGTAAAATACTATGTGAGTAGTACGTAGTTATCCTTGTTGGGAATCAGGATTGGTCTGTGCAAGCTTATGTGAGCTTGTGGCACAGATGCCAGGGTCAGTACTATAAAATTAGCTACTTTGTTTTGTATCCCCTTTGCATGATTGTCCTTCACCCCTTTGTGGGGCTGCTTTGTCGAAGTTTTGCACTTCTCACACTTTGTCACTACCATGACTCATTACACATGCCATTGTTCTATATTTAGTTTACCTTTGTTCTATTTGTGTCATAAGCCTATTGTTCTGCTGAGTGAACTTTTACTTTGTTTACTCAAACCTTATTCCTCTGGGTGATATGAGCCTTCTACTTTACACATGATGAATGGCATAGGTGTTACAAGGCACTTGCTTAGGCACCTTGTAACAGTATCTTTTTTTCTTTTTTCTTTCTTTATCTTTTATCTTCTTTACTAGTAAAGTGTAGTATTGTTTACTACAGCTGTGAGCTTAGCTCCACTTTATTTAGTAGGGACTCATCTCTCCCTTATAGTACTTTAGTATTTACATACTAGAGTGTGAGCTTAGCTCCAGGTACTATAAGGTGTCTTTCTTCTTTTATCTTCTTTTTATTTATTACAACATTTACTTGCTAAGGACTATCACTATACAATTAGCAAGGACTCACCTATCTTGCCTTTGTTTATCCTTGTTTATCTCTCATTCATTCATGCTTGTGGCTACTTTACTTTAGCTTACTGCATCTCAAGTCACATGATCTTGTTGATTGCTGTGCAATCATCATTTATCAGTGAACCTTAACTACTTGTACTATCTTTAGAACACCCTGTGAATGCAGGATTGGGCAGGAGACAAGGAGGAGGAGCAGATGTATTGAGGACAATGACATGGTAGGAAGTGGGTAGAGGAGAGGAAGAGACAGAGCACAGCCAGAGTAAAGATAGTGCCAGACATGAGGTGCTCAGAGCAGCCTATTGGATGGTCTTAGGGAAGGTCTGCTATAACAATACCCCTGGTAACAATGTAATTGATATGCACTTGATAAGTGTAATAACTGTTCCTGATGACAATGAAGATAGGGATCAATGAGATAGTGATGAGGGTGATAGCACCAATGACTAAATGAGGATCCAGAATGACAAGTTTAGGATGTCTTAGTGATGCTGAGAGTGACTTAGAGATCTTAGACTTAGTTCTTAAGAGATGAAGCAAGATTGTAGCAAGTTTCAGCCAAGTGCAGTATAGGTAAATCCCTAGATTGCAAAGTTGACAATACTGGGGTTTAAGACCACCAGTCTTTCAACTATTTATACAAAACCAGAGTCCTAAAGATAGTA
>QLPN01028281.1:0-11024 GCA_003314395.1 Albatrellus ellisii
TCCCCTTTCCCTTCATATCACATCATCAGCTTCTCCCAAGCATCTTTTGATGTTGTTGCATATAGCACAGTGTTGAGAGGCTCATCACAGTGGCATGTCCAGTCACTGGTGCAGGAGTCTTGCTTGTCAAGGCTGCTGCTGACATGGTGTGTAAAGTGCAGGGGTGTGAGTTTGTCTCAAAGGTGGTGCTTGCTCAGTTTCAATAGACCTCAGGTCTCATGATCTATTGAAGGAGGTTACTTGGAAAGAGCACACTGACTGTAGAAAGAAGAGAATAATATTCTACAGGAAGAAATAGTGAGAAAACATAAAACACGAATACCATAGAAAGTAGGTACTGACCTCAGTCTCTTCATAGAAGACAGAGGGAAAAGAAAAGATGCGAGAGATATTTTCTGTAACTAACGGGTCCGTCCGTATAGTCCCTGAGTCCCGCGAGAGGTCAGTGTAGCGCAGCCATACAGTCGCGCATTTGCGCGTTCGCAGTCGCGCGCTGTCGCGCGCGTTCGCTGTCGCACGTCGCTGTAAACTCCAACATATTCTACATATCTATACGGTAATAGGTACACAGTATTATGTCGTTGCTTTGGCACTTGCCCACGACGGAGGCTGGTAATTGGAGAGGGAATTGTTGGAGATGGCAGTGGCATGCCCTAGCGGACATCCATACACGCAAACGGCCGCACAGCGCGTGGACCTGTTTTTTGGACTCAGTGTTGATGCGACCAGACTCGTACATACGCTAAGATTTTCCTCACATAGTTCCTTTTCCCTCAGTCTTCTACGAAAGACGAGGTCAGTACTTATTTATGATACCGCTCGTCTTCTTATTCTCACTATACCTATATATTCATTTTACAATCCACAGACTACTGTCGTCCGCTCGCTCGTCCAAAACTTACTCAAATAGAGATGGTGTCCGACTCGTGCTTGGTGCTAGAAGTCCGGTAAGTGGACACGGAGCACGACGACCCCAAGATACAGGTTCGCGGCTACGGGAACGGCGCCCACGCGAAGGAGGTCTGCGCCATACTGACGATCGCGACCTGTCGAGTGTGGGCGGCGGCCAGGCGGACGCGCACGACCGGCAAGAGATGTTGGCGGGTGATTGGACCGATAGCATTGCAGTAGGTGGGCCTAGCGCGAACATTGCCATGGCGCAGCCCTACACGCGGAGCTGGTGCGTACGAGCGATGAGGGGATTGAGGACGACCTATCGGCAGAGGCGAGCGACCGGCGGGCCCGAGAAGATCGTGGATGTCTCGATCGCCAGTATGCTTAGCTAAGGGTGTCGGACACACCAACGGAAGTCATCGGGTTGTGCGGACATATTCGAGCGTGGATACGATCGCCTTCGGGTCGCAGGTCAGAGAAGAGAAAAGCCACGTTGGGGGAAGGGATATGGATCTTGTCCCCGGCGTAGCGGGTAACTGTGCCCTCAGGAATGAAACGGATGTTGTAGCCGAGCAAGGATCCAAGGGGGAGTGACCATGGTCGCTGTGTCGCCGACATCGACGGAAATATAAGTGTAGATGAATTTTGAACGAAGCTGACGACGCTGTGCGTCAGCCACTGACGAAGAATAGATCACAGGGTTATACTCGCTGCGAGCACGGAGATGTATGCGCTTGACGAAACATGCCTTTCGTGCCTGGTGAGGATGCGCGAGGTCCCCTCATGTCATGATCTTGCCGACCATAGCGGGGCATTACTTGAATGATGGCTCCTGAGGGCGGTGCGATGGGGTAGTCTGTTTCACTTCTAACCATCGGCGCGGCTTGCGTGCAGCGATTCAGCTCTGCAGTCCTGATGTGTAGAGATTTCAAGTTCTTCAAAAGATCGTCATGTATGAGCTACGCTCAACCCATCGTCGAATGGGGGACGAGATGCAATTCTGGAGACGGACGTGTTTTCGGGTTGGTGCCTAAGCGTGGAATAATGTCCGCTATACTCCTTGGCACAGTGACATTGCCGGCACATCCACTGGCACTTGTGATGGCTGTCAATGCTCACCAAAAATGCGCGCTCCGCGACAAGCACGCGTGGACGGTGCTACCGACGTCATTTACCGACCATCGGCCTGCAGTTCAACTTGTAAAATCCTTTAGGCTGAGAGCATTTGGATGTTCCCTGTGGCATATGTGACACCTTACGATATCCAGGTCAGGGTTAGGTTGACTTTTCCCATGCCGATAGTAGCATTGTTCCTGATGTTCCAGGGGGGCATCCAGCAAATGCGAACTTACATGAAGCAGGGGCAGTGTTCGCCACAGATTGGAGGACACCGAGCGGAGTGAAAAAGCGGAGATGAAGAAGTCGTCAGGGTGACCGATGACCTCAGTAAACTGGGAACTCCATGATACATCAACCATCGACTTCATCAAGGCACTCTGGAGTTGGTTGTTGGGTCTTGTGTATGCATGAGTTCACCAATTCTAGACTGTGCCCCTAAACTGCCAGCTTTATCATAGATCAACCCTCTAGAGATCTAGACGCTCACGGAATGCCCTTACCGTAGTTATCACAGAAAGACTCCCTGTAAGACATCCCCGTAGCTGGAGTGCAAGGTTCAGCCGGAGGGAAAGGGGCTGAAGTGAGGGAAGACAATGACACAACACTTTATACTTAAACAACCATAAGTGTCAATAGTAGCATAAATAGAGCATTGAATCTTGAATGCTCTCAGGAAGGCAGGAAGGGGGAGGAACACAAAAAAATAGACAAGCATTGTGTAGCAAACATCTGTGGACTTCTATAAGTTGTCGAAGCACGGCTTCAACATTTATGTGAGACGAGCCCGCAATGATTTTTGTAATTCTGTTCTGGATCCTTGGGCCCGGCACACTAAGGTTGAGAACGATCGGCCGCCTTGAAACGATCAGGGTACAGGCGGACCTCAAAAGTCAGGACCAAATGGTATGCCAATACTACTGTGGCGGACGTCGTCAGTTTTAACATCAAGTTATCAAAATATTATATAGGCTCTCTCTCGGCCATTGTTGCTCGGTAGCATCGTTGAATTCTAGGTCTGCCGGTAACGTTACCATTTTTCCGTTCTCCGCTAGGGATTGCCTCTGAGGTCGGGAACGAGACTACCAAAGCTGGTCGTAGCTACAATG
Source organism: Albatrellus ellisii (assembly GCA_003314395.1). Lineage (NCBI taxonomy): Eukaryota > Fungi > Basidiomycota > Agaricomycetes > Russulales > Albatrellaceae > Albatrellus > Albatrellus ellisii. The sequence continues at coordinate 3,120 of QLPN01028281.1, forward strand.
CAATGACTTTGTGTCTATTTCAATATACGTATAGGGAACACCAGTGGAACCCCGGAGGTTCACGCTTTCACCGCCATGTTTCTTGCTGGTAGTCACCATTTTACGACATACCGCATCGTAAAGGGCCGATCTTCTGAGTGGTGGCGGCGTTTGCGATCGAAATTCGAAAATTTGAAATGTCGATCACGCACGCATTGCAACACGACTGTATTCTGTTGAGGTCGGCAACGGAAACTGTTGCGGTTCCGGCCTATTTTGAGTGTGTCTATGGCCACAACCGTCATGAGTGCAGTCTGTTGACCACTGGCTAGAGGGCCATCATTCACCGTAAGGTGAGACATAAAGCACTCCCCAGAGCTGTGGTCTTGGCGTGGGTTATCAGATTGTCTACGGCTGCACGTCGACTCGTAAGGCGCCCTCCGCATCCATACTGTTAGACAGTTATTCACAGGATATCACTAACACACAATTCCCATCGTACCGTGCAGTCCCCGACACCTCGCTCTCCGTGTGCCACGCTGCCGCCGGTATTGACCTCAACAGAAGTCTAAACAGACCAAAAAATTCGCTTCAACTGGTGTGTCTGAAAAACATTGACTGAGGCGGTGACCGTCCGGCCCTGTTTTCCATAGAGTCTGGCAGTTGCCGTGAGATTGGGATCCCTGAGGACTATAAGGAGATCAGGTAATGATAGTGTAGCGGATGCAAAGCGGGTGTTGATGAAAATTGCATGGTCGGTGGACATCCAGACTAGACTGGCCATGTTCTATTTTCTTTGTATCCTAGTATAGATAATTTGAATGACAGAGGCATCAATAAGTGTGGATGCGATCTGATCCGAGCATCGCTTAGAATGGAAAATCAGTCTATTATGGCAAGGGATCCGTGAGAGACATGCAGCGGGCGGCTATGTAAGCTCCATACTTGGCCCATAGTCATTCCACGGGCTATGTATACAGCGGTGTCGAGGCCCTCCCCAACTCGAGATCAGAGCCTTCAATAGTAAACTTGCGGCGACAGAGGTTGCTTCGGATGGTTTGGGAGAGGGCTGGATTTGCATGGCCAGTTCTAGCCTGGGCAGCTAGATAGAGCAAGGGACTCCACAGTACTTTTTTTTACAGCTGCAGAAGTCTGTGGAGGCCGAACCCACGATGATAAGAGCAGTCCTGATTTCGCAGTGCGGCTGCCATAGAGGCACGTGCGCCGAGCCGGCGGCGTGGCTGGCGATGGGCGGAAAGCAAATGACGGGTTTTTCCCTCTTTCTTTCTTTCACCACTCCTTCCTCTCTCCCCCACCTCCCCGCCTCCTCGCACTCGCAGGTCTGCCAACGACTCTGTCCTTGTTGCCTTTGTCATTGCAGCCCTTCCTGCCCCCTTTAATCAGGTGTGCCCGGTCACCTAACATATACGCGTACTTGGTGATTACCCAACAGAGGCAAGTCCCATGGTTCACCTGACCCAGTCTATGCTACTGGGTCGCACTTACCTTATCTATACTAACGTTCATCCCGCACTCTGTTGTGTTTTGTAGCAGGACCTACAGTCGCACATTGTATTTTTCTCCCTCCTACAGCCTATATCCTATTCCCATTCAGCAACAGCAACAGCCGCGTCGCGTGGTTGTCGCAACTTGTTGCCGCTGATCATTCATCACCCAAGGTTTGGAGCCGTAGCTCCATCGGGTAGCCCATTGGCCCAGCTTTTTCAACTTGTGAGTGCTGCCGAGTTTCATCTAAAGAGCCTCATCTCATCCCACATTCCTTATTTACCTCGACTTCCGCTATCTGAACCTCAGGCTCATAGGTATCAGTCCGAGTCCTCAGGTTTCCATTCGGTTATCGACTCTTGTCAACGACATCTATTCGGTGGAAACGCTGAGCTACGACCACTTATCGCGTTATTCTTGCGCGACTAAGCAACTCGTCAACTTTCTTATCTTGACTCTCGATACAGTCATTCCTTCCGCTGGTTAGCTAAGCGGACGGCGACTTGCCTTGCTCAGGAACTTCTCAAATCAACGCAACCTTAGCGACCGTGCTTCTTCTGTCAGACTATTTAGGGGCTGGGAGAGTGGTTTGTCGGTAAGCGGATCACGCCCGTTATCGCGAAGTTTGTTGTATCTCATTGAGCGCAAACCATGCACAGGGTATAAACAGACTGTATCTCGTCTCTGTGTCGTCGCGTCCGTTGCCCCGCCTCGTAAGACCTGCCATGACCTCCACCATCTGTGCTACACGGGAGCTCTCCTTTCCCTACGATATACATCTATCGCGTAACTCCTCCTCAGCTGCTCTCCCACTCCTTCCGCGTAGGCCGTCTTCCGTACCAACTTCGCGCCGTACCTCTCCCTCTGCAACACCTCTTCTCGCCAGTCCGGTTACCTCCCTTTTTGCACGCGCGCCTAGTCCCCCTGCCGTCGTAGTCCAGCCCGATCTTCTCGCACAAGAGTCATCTCCACCTGCGTTACCGTCACCGTCAACATCTGCGTCTCCGGCACCCTCTCCATCAATATCTCTTTATGGCTCTAATTCGCAACCATCTTTGACGTCTGCTCGCCCTCGTCGGATACGTGGACAACGTTTCCCGTCCGTATGCCCTCCGGAACGGTCGACCCCCGTTCCATCTGAGCGAGGCTCTGACTCGAACTCAGATACACCGCGTCCTGCGTGGAGTATGCGTACCCTATTGCGGCCATCATCTGTGGCCACACCAGATGCGGTGCGGCATATGTCCGAGTCTCATGCACATACAATAACAAGACACGCCGCGACAAAGACGGGATGCATATCTGCGTCGCCTTCCGTCGAGTCTCAGTTTCTCCGCAAGAGGTCCGGCGAGCCGCTCAAGTCATCGCTCAAGACGAAACGGCCAGGTATTGGTGGGCACGGTGCGCTCACCATCGTGACGAGCACAAGTCCGGACCTAAGGAAGGCGAGTTGCAGCGAACCCACAACGCCGACCTTGGGGAAGAACGTCCACTTCGATGCGCAGCTTGAACATGTCAAGCTTTTCCTTGCTGAGCAGAAGCCACTGGCAGTTTCGCGTGACGGCAGTCCCACCGATACCAGTGGAACAGACAACGAATTCCCCTCCTTCATCTACGGCGACAGCGACGACAACGATGCTCGTGTGCTCGTCATGCACCGGGTGAACGTACCTCTTCTTGCGCCGGGAGCGGTGGATAGTGATGTGAAGTTAGAGCAGCTGGAATTTGCACCTGATATCCCAGCGATCAATGGCATCGTGCGTGTGAGGAATCTTGCGTTTGAGAAGTGGGTCGCGGTACGTTTTACGCTGGACTGGTGGCAGACTACAAGCGAGGTCACTGCACGCTATGTTGACAGTGTCGAGGATGGAGTCCTCGACCGCTTCACGTTCGTCATCAAGCTGCACGACGTCATGCTCCGCGCGGAGGAGAAGATACTTTTCCTCGCCGTGCGCTATACCGTTGCTGGCCGCGAGATATGGGACAACAATAATGCCGCGAATTATCAAGTCAGGATTGCCCGCGAGAAGAAAGTCGAGACGGAGGAGAAACGTCCAGCGGCTACAGAAGAGAGGAAGATGGTACAGGGGCAGCTACCGCAGGAGCAAGAGAGGACGCCCTTCGTGAGTGGTAGCGACGCTCATATTGAGGACCTCAAATGCAAGCTCGAACAAGTTGCCCGCGGGCGTGATGCCACCGTTGGCTCTTTACTCACGCATCACTCACGCCAGCTCCATACATCGTCTACTACGACATCGCCTCCACCTAGCCTCAAGTCCAATACACCCCTATCCTTGCGCTATGATTTCGCCGAATCATTCCGCACGCCATGGCGGGCGCCCGCATCATATGTCCCCCACCATGCACGCACCAATACATATCCCGCTACACACATACCCCCGAGCACTGTCCTATGGCCGCAGAAAGATTCCCCAGCCTCGCCCTCGAAAAAGCCGCTCGGCTCTTTGGGCTCTCCACGCGATGCCATTGACGATGTAGACTTCTGCCCTGTGGCATATTTTGCCGAGGACTCGGATGATGACATGGACGCGCACTCGACCATTTACATGTCCTCCCTCCGGCGCGTTGTGTCACCTACGAAGAGCACCAGCAATAGGCGTGCACACCAGCGTGGTGGGCACTTTGACCTAGGCACCAGCGGGGTGCGGTGCACCCCCCCGGGATCCCCGCTTGATCATCCTGTGGGACTACCAGGTTACGTCCAAGCGCCGGCAAGCCTGGATGGGAGCCCGTCTATCCACCGATTGTCATTGACCCGCTTCAACTCATATCCACCATCAGACAGCATCGCCGTCCCGAAACCTTCCCAAGGCGGACGCATGCTTGTGCCAGCCTGCACAGACACATCGTCTGTCTTCAGAGTCAGCAACGATGGCAGCGAGGAGAGCACCTCATCGTTCGCGTCGCCCTCCAGCGCAAGCGAGTCATCCAGGTCTTCCAGCCCCATGATCGAAGGCCCCGACGACGCATCTGTGCTGCTGAGCATACCGGTACATGAGGCTGACGGACAGAACTCGCCAGTGCACCACCTCGGTGATTACCATGCTTTACTGAATCGGTGGGTCTATCTTTTGCATTTTTCTGATTTTGCTGGTTCTGACGTATGCATCGTATCTTAAATAGGTTTTGCTTCTATACTGGCTCGGACTCGCTGTCCGATCAACAGTCAGGCTATGATCTTCACTCGGGCTCACCGCCCCGGGATCAGGCTGCTGCACGCAGCGGCTCGGTGACTCCCACGAACGGGGTCACACAGAAGATATCTATGGGGCCATACTATCTCCACACCTGATCGTCCTTGGCGTTATGACTCTCCCATCGATACCTTTGATTTTCCTTCCTGTCTCATTTCGTTCCGCCCCTCCAAAAGGCCCATGGTTCCGGTCACGGCCTGGATAGTAGACCAAAGTTTGGCTGCTTCAGTCACGACACGAATTGCAGTACGGCTCAGCACGCCGGCCATTTGCATCATCACTACCACTTCCTCCACAATATTAGAGACGACCCTCACGACCTTGTACGATAGATTCATACATGCCTCTGTCGAGATTTTTCTTCCTTCCTTTTTAGTCCTGGCTTTGTCTCGGTATTTATCGATTAAGACAGCCGCGAAGATTTATGGCTGTTGTGCACGGACATTACTATCTCCTTTCCTTCCGCTGCTCCATCCACACGAACAATATCATTCGCGCCTCACGCCCTAGAACGTTGATTTCCTGCAATACCCCCCTTCTCGACCAAGCAGCCATACTTAGCCGTCGTTTATTCTATGCCTGTATCATCCTGGTTCCCATCGGTTTGCAGCTCGTCTCAATTCAGATTATTTTCTTCTTATCCCTGTCATATCGTGTGCCGTCTGGCTCCATCCATAGATCGTGGTTTTCCAAACATACACACATTACGGATATTCAGCAGCTTGAATAGAATTTTCCTCCTTTTTCCTGTCACGATTTATATCACGCAATTTGATGTGTCAGAGAGGGACAGCATCCGAATCTTTATGATAAAGCAACGCGCAACGGCACCGACGCGCTTGCGATAAGTGTATGCCATAAATGATACAAGTGTGCAACCCCGTCGAACGTGCTTCGGAGCTAGCGCACCATGAGGCTTCCCCGAGATCTCCAATAGACTCCTATCACCGGCACCCCACCCTTGCGCTTCTTATTGCCAACGCTTGCGCCCACCCCACTTCGACGACCGGCTGCCACGCCTGGGCCCGTGGGGGCTCCAATCCTCGGCACCCCGGCTGCCGCCCTCGTGGGTCCCATGCTGCTGCTGATGTCCGTCCCCACCATACATGTCCTCCTGCGGCGGCAGCGGCCCACCCAGCCTGCCCGCAACCCCCGCCGCGCCATCCACGCCACCGAGCCCGGGGATAAAGTCGTCCGCGCTGTCCGCCCCACGCAGGCCGTCCGCCCCCTGCGCCGACGCGGTGTCCTCGTCCTTCGCCCACCACCCGCCGATGCCGAACCCGGGCACCATCGCGTCCTCGTCCTCCTCCTGTGCAGAGACGTCGAGCGCGCCGGGTGGCTTCTCGCCGCCGCCGGAGAACACGGACGCGGCGTCGCCGGGACGCTCGCGGCACCAGAAGCGCGTCGTGTGGTCGTTGGACGCGCTCACGAGCAGGTGGCCGAGCGGATGGAACGCGAGCGACCACACGTTCGAGTCGTGTGCCTGCGAGAGCGTCGCACGCGGCACGGTCACGGTCTGTGGAAGCGCGGTGTCCGGCAGGGACAGGTCCCAGTGCAACAGTGCGCCTTCGGAGCCCCCAGAGACGAGGAGCGGGTGCACGGGGTGCCATGCCACGGCTGAGCGTGTTGTCAGAGTTTTGGGAAACGGGTAGAGGAGGCAGAGACACGCACAGCATACTTCTTTCTTGTGGCCCCGGAGTATGCAGAACTCCTTCATCGCGCGGATGTCGAAGACGCGCACGGTCTGGTCCCGCGATGCGCTGGCGACGAGGTTGCCATTCGGCGACCACGACAGGGCTTGGATGGTGTTCTTGTGCTGGTGTCTGTCGGCAAAGTCATGTCACATTTTACGAGCGATGAAGTTGTGCCATACAGTGTCGTTAGCGCGGTGCCCGTCCGAGGGTCCCAGAACTTGATTTGATTGTCCTTACTACCGGAAACAAGCAAACCCTTGGTTGGATGCCATTCGACGCATTTGACGTCCCATCCGTGCCCTAGGGGTGTCGGTCAGTCATTTCTCGAGGACGGAAATGCCAGTGTCGAGTCACCTGTAAGCACTCGCTCCTTTCTGCTCTCCTCAAACGACCATATACAAACGGTGGCGTCGTCGCTCGCAGTGGCAAACCGGTTATCGTCTGGGCTGAAGCTTAGGCCGCGAATTGCCTCCCGGTGTCCCTGCCAAGCTGTCAGGTTGTTCATGTTCGGCTGAAAGTACTTGATGATGCCACTCTGGTCTGCGGATGCCAGATACGTACCCGAGTGCGTGAAGCACATGGCGCGGATAGCGTTATCGTGGGCTTGAAGGATAGTTTCGAAGTTGAAGGTAAGGCCGTTCCATAGCGTGAACTCGCCGCTTGTCGAACCTGTGAGGATGCGTCTCCCTTCCGGTGTCCACTAAAATTGCACGCTTCTCAGCCGAATGGTACACTGATGCAAATGCAGAGAACTGACCACAACGACGTTGACCGGACATCTAATCTTGTTTGTCGACGTGTGCACGAACTTTGTGCATAATGAGGTCGAGAAGTTGTCTGAATACGCCTTTGGGGGTAGCAGCTACAACGGTCTCATACATTTAGCACACCCACCGAACGGCAGTATATTCAGAGTGACAATGCATACATCGATGATGTAAGGAGGGCTTGGTCTGAGATATGGGACGTGTTTCGGGTTGTGCTGCAATTTGCGCATCTGTCGAGATAATAAGCCTCAAGCATGTCAGTGGCACCGGCGGTGCACATACCAACGTCCAGTGGCCCATTCCACCACCATAGTCGACTGTCCGTCGTGGCCTTGTCTTCTTGAGCGCCTTCCCATCCAGCATCTGTCGCGCGGCAGCCATTTCCAAGTCATGCAGCTTGCCATCGTCAGCAGGTGGGGGTTTGGGAGGTTGAAGATATTTATTTGGACTCCACTCTGTGTGTGCTGGTGGGTGAGTCGTCGAGGAAGCTCTGGGGAGAAGAACCGGCAATGCTGACGTTGTAGCCATGGCCAACGAGGCAATTCCAGTAAAGTGTAAGTTAGCATCTGTGCCACCAAGATTCCATTACGTAAGTTACACATTCATTTGTCGGAAGGGACATCGTCTACTATATACCATGTTGCGTACTTACTCCCCATGAACTTGTTGTTCTATTCTTTTCATGTTTTCGAACACAGTACCAATGTAGGCCATTCGATGTCATGGGTGCGCGAGGTGAACAGA
>QLPN01028501.1:0-14208 GCA_003314395.1 Albatrellus ellisii
CAAATAAGAACTCTCTTAGTTCTCCTCTGCACATGGCCTGTCATCAACAAAAACAAAACAGAAAATTTATAGTGCAGGGTCAATCATAGGAATGAGGTGGAGTCTGGACATGGCAAATAAAGTATCATACTGTAATAGATAAGTGAAAAAGGAAAAGCACTGATTGCACCAAATGCTGACTTTGCAACTCATGACTCCATGGTTACTTTGGCAGGCCTGCTCCTCATCAGCCAAACTGCATGAGGTGCCTGATCCCAGACCAACCTGCTGTTATGACCTAGTATGCCAATGTGGGCAGCCATGATTGTACAGGAACAGATGATAGACTCAAGGTGTAGCACACTGTTGAGAAAGAGAACCAGATGAGATAGACAAGCAGAGATTGCTGAATGGGCATACAAGTGACAGATACCATAGTCTACAAGAGACTAAGATAGAGAGTATATACATTGGCAATGACCTTATATAGTATGACCATAGATCATAGGGTATCCTGCTATGGTAAGTGTAGTACATATCATGTCAGTGTCAGGGAAAATGAAAGACTGCTCAATGATGGAAGATATATGTAACTGCTGCGGCGTAGTCGTTCTAGTAAATGTAAGTATTATAAAAAAAGAAATCGTAATACCTGCCAAGTCACTATTTCTAGACAACTGTGTAAGATGTGAGTAGGAGCTAGACCAATTAGTTGTATTGGTTGCACGCCCACGGCACCGAACTGGATACCAGATTATGTCTTACCACAAGAGCTACTAAGATGGCATCAGATGCTTATAGACACCCCATACCTTTTTTTATTTTTTATTTGTTAATTGTTAGATTGCCGATGCTCTTGCCCAGGACAAGCACGCTCCGTGTGTCGTCGTCGTGAATATCTATGCATCTTTGAGCCATTGTTCATTCCTCTCCGACATGCTGACCTCTCCATTCCTGCCGAAATCCAAATACTTCTAGCCTCTGCTCTCAGACTGTCTTTCTGGCAATAGGTTTTTTCGTAGATACTGTGTACAAAGTCACCCTTGTATTACGTCTCTCGTATTTCTACTATCATAGCCCTAGCCACGGTCTCTATGTCATTTCTATCATTTCTCCAGAATACGTTTCATTCGCAGCGAGACTACGCTCCCACCTACGCCGACCCTCGTGTACTGCCATTGCGCCTCCCGCGAGTGACAGTAGAAGGAGTAGATCGCGGGAATGCAGCGCCTCCGTCTGGAAGACCGCCTGTAGTGGCGGAAAGTAAACGAGTGCCAGCTGCGAGAGGAATGATATGGACACAGTGACAACGAGCATTCGATTTTGTGTCAGGCGGCATGCCAGGCTGCGGTTCTGGAGAGCGGAGACGAGATCCAGGAAGACGAAGCAGGTGAATGTCTGTACGAGCAAAAATGGTCTATTGATCGTAAAAGAAGAGTATTGACGACGAACCATGGTCTGCTCTCGCTTCGACATGTGGTCGTCTGACAAAGCGAACATATAGATGAAAAGTGTCCCGCACACGATGATTGACGCAGAGAATAGGATGCGATACATAATGTGCTTGGTGATGATTGGCTCATCCTTCCTACGAGGCGGCTTGCGCATTACAGCATGGTCGACCGGATCGACTCCCAATGACTGACTAGGCGGTCCTAAGCAAGGCCATGAGCAGCGTGCCAAAAATTGGACCAAAGGACTCACCATCCATAAGAATATTGATAAACAAGATCTGCATAGCATTCAGGGGGTTGGTGAGTCCGAACATTGTACTCAGGGTGATAAGGGTCAATGCAGCCGCCGCCGTACTGAGCTGGAACGACAAGAAGTTTTGGATGTTATGGAAGATGGACTTGCCTGTCAAAAAGCAGTTAGCGCACATTCAAAAACAGACTTCGGCGACAGTGTCGCAGACTGACCCTCTTCCACGGCAGGCAAAATAGTGCTGAAGTTGTCGTCGACGAGAATGACATCTGCAGCCTCCTTCGCAACATCGGTCCCGCTTTTGCCCATCGACACACCAATATCTGCCATCTTCAATGCTGGGGCGTCGTTGACTAGACAGTGAACGAGTGAGCAGGACTGCGGATAAAAGAACAAGTGTCAAGCGGACCTCCATCACCCGTCATGGCTACAACATCACCCCTCGACTGGAACGCCTCCACTATGGACATTTTTTGCTTTGGACTCGTGCGTGCAAACACAGCGACTGCGCCAACGCGTTCCCGCAATTGCGCCTTCGTCATTCCATCGATGTCCTTCCCTGTCAAGCACGCAGAGGTTCCAGAACCGATGCGCAAACCAAGCTCGCGTGCAACGGCGAGGGCTGTGTGTACCGCATCGCCAGTGATCATGACGACTTGCACCCCGCCGCTCTGCAGCAGTGCGATAGAGTCTTTGACACCTTTCCGAGGAGGATCGAGCATGGCTGCGAAACCCACAAACACGAGGTCAGTCTTCCCTTCAAGCTTGTCCTTGGAGAGGCTTGGCGACGCGGTGCGTGAAGAAGGGCTGCTGCTACCTCCATCTACGGAACCGTAACCATATGCCATTGCAATGACACGCAACCCCCGGCCGGCAGTTGCTTGTGCACGGGATGCAACCACGCTGCGCATCGATGCGTCGAGTGCTGGTGTCGAGTCTTCCGAGACGTGGTAAGATTTGCAGCGGTCCAAGATAGTATCAACCGAGCCCTTGATGTATAAGATTTCGCGGTTCGTACCATTCGACGTCGAGGTAGGAAGTAATGGCACATGACCGGGATTGTATGTGCCACCGATTGCCATATACTTCTGCTCCGAATTGAAGGGTCGCTCGAAATGGCGGGTGAATGACGGCCGTGGGTCTGCAATGTTGAAAATGGTGAGGATATTGAGGAGCGCGACGTCGGTCGATTGCCCCACAAAAGTACCATCTTCATTTCGACTCGTGGAAGCATTGTTGCAGATTGCACCGACTTCAAGCGTTTTCTTCAGCGCTGGAGACATACGTGCAGGTGCCACCGGGGATGCAGGGTCGATGTGCACTAACTCGTCCACGGTGTATAGTTCAGTAACAGTCTGCTCGTTTCTCGTCAAAGTCCCTAGATAGGTAGTATCTGAGCGCTGTTTGTGATAATGATGAAAGGCCGTACCAGTCTTGTCCGAGCAGATGACGGAAACAGATCCGAGTGCCTCTACCGAGTGCAACTTCTTCACAATTGCTTTCCTTTGTGACATACGCAGTACACCGAGTGCAAGCGTCACTGTTGTGACGATAGGGAGACCTTCTGGAATAGCAGCCACGGCAAGTGATACTGTGCTTGAGCGAAGATACAGACATAGTAAGTAGCTGGTGACCAAGGACCCAAGATGAACATTACCTCCGATAGTAAACATGTCAAGCCAAGATCGATGTTGAAGAACACCGATGATACAGATGATACCAATTACACCGAAAGAAATGATGGATAGTTTCTTCGCAAGCTCGTCCATACTGCGCTGAAGAGGTGTCCGTTGCTCTTCTACCTGCATCATAATTTCACGCCAGGATCTATAGAAGATGAGAAAGGAGCTTACATCCTGCACCATGGAAAAGATGACGCCGAACTCCGTTTGCGATCCAATGGCGATGACAACACCCGAGCCTCTGCCTACAAACACCAAATGTTCACATCACGCCTTTTCGCAATAATCAAACTCACCATTTCGCACCAAGGTGCCCATATATGCTATACAGTTCCTCTCCGCCAAAGCTATTGACTCTCCTGTGTCACTACCGTTCCCTATATCGTTAGGCACATGGCCAATCTTAGCTCCCAAAGCGCACGGATTAGTGTCCTTGCGCCTTGCTGATGTCTCGCCGGTCAGACTGCTCTCGTCAATCTCGAGATCTATTGCGGAGATGAGGCGCACGTCTGCCGGAATACGATCACCAGTGGAGAACGTGACGATATCCCCCGGAACGACTTCATTTGCGAGGACGCGTAGATGAGTGCTGTTTCTGCAGTAACACTCAGACTAAACCACGCCAAAATGCGTGTAATTGAAGGAGAAGCATACCGGATGATGTGGCAATGGTGCGGAACAAGCTTGTTCAAGGCTTCCAAACTTTTCTCAGACCGTCTCTCCTGCACAAAACCAACTGCCGGCACATACGACAAAATAGGTCAGAAAGACAGATCCTTTGACAACAAAGAGACGTACCAGTAAGAACAATTAGGACGGCTACAGCGATACTTATTGCATCATCGACGTTGCCCATAATCGCGCTCACAAGCGCGCTGCCACAGAGAAGGAGTATTAGAGGGCTCTCGTAGATTGTTTTCGCAAATGTGATGAAAGGGGGCTCGGGAGCCGGTACTGAAAACTCGTTGTAACCATGCGTTTCTCGCAGTAAGGGAATGGATGCAGACGACAAGCCCTCCGAGAAGGACGTTTGGAAGTAGGAAAGAGTATCCTGCGTGTTGATTCAATATATGCCAAGGCAAGAAGTGTCTGGGACGTACCTCCACGGTGTGGAAAGCAAACTTTGCTGAGGGAGTGTCATGATGCTCCGCCTGGGGAACAGTCGCATATCCGTTCTCCAGCGTGTCATGACGAAGAGACTGTCCTGACACCCAATTAACCGCCCGCCGCCACAGACTGACAGAACTGTCCTCTACGCCAGCCGAACGAAGAGTGTTAAAGGCAGGAAATCCCGCTGTCCGAGGCGTCGTACCAATGCCATGGGTACCGTCCACCGAATGGTGTCTCCTAAGCGTGGTGCTGTAGGCAAAGTGCGTGTATGCATCGGGTGTTGGCTGAGGTTCGTCTGTATCGCCGACGAACTGGGAGAAGTATGTGGATGCGGGTGGAGATTCGGGTCGCGAGTGCTGTTGTTGTTGTTGTTGTTGTTGTTGTTGTTGTTGTGTGCGTCGTGAGTACGTACTCGAGGGGAAGCTGGCAATAAAGGGTGACTCGGGATAAGCGTCGTGAGCAGATCTGCGCTCGTAGCCCATTGCGGATTATCCGGGAGCTGTCGGTGCTATTGGTTAGCAAACAGATGTTCAGGGACGCGCATGGGGTTGAGAAACACTTTTCCGGTATATCACGAACTAGGCAATAGCGCTTATGGGGTATACGGGAGACGTGGCGGATGGTATTATGCAATAGCGCCTGGCTTCTCGTGACGTGGCCCCAGGAGCGAGAAGAACAGCGTGCTTTATTAGATTGATGGTGTTGCACGGTTCGTGCTGGCAAGTAGTCGTCTCAGTCGCGACAGTCGTCGTGGCAATCTTCCTATCCAGGTCCGATCCGGGATCACTGTCAGTGCCACTGCCACCCTGTCCGTCCTGCGAATAGCTCAAGTCAAATCAGCGAGTTGATGTTGAGCATTGACACCTCCAGAGCGTACAGAAGGCTGACATTCGCAATAAGGTGGATATATTAAAACCTTTCTGAGTCTCGGAATGATTATGTTTAACTGTTGACTACCTTTGCTTCGAATTTGCAGTAAGTCACCCATTATCGTCCGGCCTTGGGAATATCAGGCCACCAGAACCACGTTCTTCCACGTGTCCTCTCATATCTTTTTTTATTCAAGGAAGGGGGGCAGCATACTCAACGGCCCATCGACTAATCATGCCGAATGAAGTAGCTGAACCAAGGGCTGCTGTTGGTACTGACACGGTGATTCAGGAACTAAGATTCATCGGTATTGTGCCTTGCAATGATTCTACCATGACACTCCTGTATAACGCACACGCCTCAGATATCGCGGGTAAATATTATCTGCACACTTAATACATATATAAGATATGATCCAATGGCTGCTAAACAGTCAACTTGACTGACCCCGTGTTTCGAGGGTTGTACCGCGGGAAGAGAAAACATGAAGGCTAGTGTTTGATTCAATGAATCATGGCTCCTTGCGCTAACAGTGAGCCTGACAGATGACTTTGAGGCTGTACTACAGCGTTCAAGAGCGGCGAGCGTAATGTCCATGATCATAACTGGTACTTCCCTTTCTGAATCAAAGGAAGCCCTCGACCTGGCCCAGCAGTATGGTACGTGGTGCGCGGTTTCTGTCCCCCTTTCAGCCATCAAGCCGACGATGCAGGACTATATGCTACCGTTGGATGCCATCCGACTCGATCCACGGAGTTTGAAAATCATTCGGGAGGAGCAGACGCCTACCTTGACGCCCTTGACAAGCTCATAGCAACGAACTTGGCGGGGAAGGGCAGGGTTGTCGCAGTCGGCGAATGCGGCCTCGACTATGATCGTACACACTTCGCCTCCCCGACAGTGCAGCAGCGACGTTTCCGTAGGTCGTTTCCCCCTTTGAACCTGCCAAGCCGGTATCACTATGAATGTCGTACAGGATCACAACTCGCCCTGGCGAAGAAGCACCACTTGCCTCTCTTCCTTCACTCGCGCGCCGCCCACGATGACCTAGTGCGCATATTGCGAGAAGAGGGCTTCGGCGACGACGGCGGTAGGGCAGTCGGCGGTAAGGGCGGCGTCGTACACAGCTTCACGGGAACGATCGAGCATTGCAAAGAATATGTAAGGCGCAGGTCTGTGTCGCTCACAAGTCATTCTGACCAAGTTGCCCAGATGAATATGGGTTTCCATGTCGGGTCTGTTCCGTTGCTGGCGCCTCTTTCTCGCAAGCTGATGCACGAACAGCGTCAATGGGTGTTCGTTCAAGTCCGAGGATCAACTTTCAGTTGTCAAAGTTATACCTTTGGACAGGCTCATGTTTGAAACAGGTCTGTGCCGACGCAGCTGGGATGAGGCTCGACCTCATTGATTAGCAGACGCCCCTTGGTGCTCTATGACATCCACTCAAGCCTCGAAGCGACACCTCGATACCCTCCCGCAGTCCCTGCGATCGATCTACTTCCCTCTCACGATGCAGCCAGAGCGGTTTCAGCTCGGAAAAGCCGTCAAGGGCAGAAATGAGCCGTGTTCCGTGGGTGCCATTGCTTGGCTCATAAGCCGGCTGCATGAAGATTCGCCACTCGAGAAGGTGGTGGAGAAAGGATGGAGAAACACCGCTGAGTTGTTCCAATTGCACGAACTCCTGTGAATCCGAGTTCTCTGTGACTTCTAGAGTCTCGGCCCATCTATCGACTCGGGTAACACCTATCATACCATGTCTTCTAGATTTCTGTGAAAGTAGGCGGCTTTCCTTGCTTGTATAGGATATGGAAAGGAAAGGTGAACAATTCTAACTTCGTCAACCACTCATACCTGCGACGTGTTTCGGAACGGATGACCTTCCCACATCCTGCGCACCACCCCTTCACGTCTAGTCTTTCATTCCAGTCGTTTACTGTATTCCATTAGCTATCACGGTGATCGCGCCATAGCTTGACGTTCTCGACGTTCTGGAACTGCGGTATCTTGGTCCATCGCGTCTTTTGGACGAGCGATCAAGCTCGATCGCCCCACGACAGATCTACCTCTGCTGAATTACCTCGCAAGCTCCCGCTGCTAAACGCCAGGTTCTAGCGAGGGAGAGTCTGCGTCTGCCAGCGAGCCAGATGATCTCTGACGGAGACCACGAGCAGGTCATGTGTGCCGTGCAAAAATGTCATGCCTGTGCAGCGTGTACAGTGAATCATCCAGGTCCCGAGAAGTACGTACGTATTTCGATAGCACGTCCACTTTCGACAATGCCGTCAGAACCAGAAGCTGCAATACCATGTCTGCTGTACATCTACGCGTACATACGTACAAAGATGTTAGGAACATACTGTCCCCGACGTCAACCCACGTTACCTTATACACAGGAAGTACCGAAGAATAAACAGCATTTAGGTCAGTAGTAGTAAGGTCAGAATGTTCCGATAATCGGACATTCAACGAGGAAGATATGAGAAAAACGATAAAAAAAAAAGACATGCATGCATAAAGCTTCAAGTTGGCCAAAGGAGAGACAGGTGTGATAGATCAGTAAAGATGAAGAAACAGACACAAAATACCAAAAAAAGTGTAACAACAGAACGTCCCCATGCTCAGTCCAAAGGATACAAAAAACTCGCGAGTATCCAACCGAGGTTGCCGTGTACATTTCTCGCCAACAGCAAGCAATCGTCGCCATCGTCCACCAGCAGCGGCAGATCCCGGTGCACAGATGGATGGCCGGCCTCTTTCAGAATCTCGAACACCTCCTCGAGGTCAAGCCGGAAGAACGGCAGTCCGTAGTATGAAACGCCGTCAGGCGGCTCGCATGGATGGATGACACGGCACGCGTACAAAGCGGATGCTGTCCACCAGCGCTGGCTGACGGTCCGCGTGGTGGAGGCAGGTGGTGGGGGCGGAGGTTTAGGCTCAAAGGACGCCTGATGGGGAGAGGGGGGCTGGTTGCGTGATTTCCGTGAAGTTGAGCGACGAACGGTACCCGGCAGCAAGTTATCTATGAAGTTCTGCCGAATGCTATTCTTGCGCTGCGGACGTCCGCGGTCTTTATCCCGCTCTCGCTCGTGGTCACGATCGCCGTGTGAACGAGAGAGCCCTGCGCTGTCTTGATGACTGCGTAAATAATTGTCAAGCAGCTTCCCTTGGGAGGTCGACTTGCGCAGCGGGACGGGCATGCTCCGGTGGCGGTGATCGGGTGGCGCGACAACGTGCGCCGTCTCGTCGGAAACTTTGGCACTCCGCACTGAAAACTTGCCGGACTTGGCAGAACGAACGGAGCGCAAGCTCTCGTCAGACGTACGCCGTCCCAGCCCGCGCCGCGGTGCGCTGTCAATGGATCCAGGCGGCCCCCGACTGCGAAATGACTCCGCCATAGGCGATCTGGGTTGTTGTGACTCCAGTGCGGTCATGATAGATGCGGCCGCCGTTGATTGACCAGGCTGTGTGGAAGAGGAACTCAATCGCAGCTTCATCTGCTGTGTCTTTTCTGGGCGCAGGATGTTGAGAGCTTGCATGTCTCGTTCTACCTCCGCCCACCGCTGCCGCCACACGCGCGTTGTCTCCTCCGACCCAGCGTTCATCTCACCTTCGACACGTAAGGCTTCCCATAGCTCTCCCCAGCGGTCTCGAACGTCGCTCCAAAACTGAGCCTGATACAGGGTCAACTGCCGGACGCACATAGTGATACCCTGTCGAAACAGGACGTTGTACTTTGGCAACTCGGCGTGCAGCTGAGCACGGAGGGCAACGTAAGACTGCGACGCCTCGACCAGCACGGGTGCTGGACGGCCCTTGGAGACGTTATGGTTGAGAAGGGCGGCGTGGTGCGGCTCCAAAGACTGCATGGCTTCCAGCAAAAGTAGAGGTTGGGCCGTGGAGTCGAGCAGAAGACTCAGCTGAAACAGTAGACGTGATTTGAGTATCGATTCCATGTCCAAGCATAACCCCAGTAGATGTGGATCAACTACTGTCATGAATGCCTCGAATGCCTCCGACGTTTGGTCAGGTGAAAGGCCAGTGACGTTGCCGAAAGAAACCGCCCAGCCACGAAGGTTGGTCATGAACTTCTGCACGGCTTTGCACCATTCTATCGAGCTCTCGGCGAGGGTCCTAATGAAAGCGCGTCCCTCCTTCATCTGCTTCTCTAGCAAGTGAACCTTCTCCTCCTCCTCATGCTCGGCTTTTAGAATCGTGGCCTTTACCCCCTTTACTCGACCAAGATTGACAGAGGCCGTCACCGCGAGGTTGAGTCCCTTTTTCTTCAGCAGCTCCACCGGCTTTCCTCCTGCTAGCACCTCCTTGACAATCTCCCGACGCCGTTGCCCCTCGTTCACCGCGTGCGAGACCGCCTCAATCATGGCCTTCGCTTTGCGCAGATTTCTTTTGTCGCCATGGCTGTCGGGGGTTTCCTCGAGGATGGCGTTAAGCAGTAAGGAATATTTGAGCAGACGCTGCACGGGCTTAATGAGCAGTGATGGCAGATCCCAAGCATGTGAGAGACTCGATGCGAGCGTGCGTGTGCGCGTCAGATAAGCCTGGAGCGCAGGGGTTTGGGGCAGCTTGTTCAGATGCTCGACTGCAACTGGGTGCCGTGTGATATAGGCTTTGTAGATGGGTTCCATATGGGGAATCTATGTGAAAGATGAAGTGAACAAGGTAAGGCCAGCCCCTGAACCCCAAGCCTCAAATGGCATAGAAGCAAAAACCAGGTAGAAACAACACTTACCATTTCGATGAAGACAGCCCCAACAAAGTCCTCGCCGTGTCCCCCCTCCAACACTGCACCCAAAGCCTTTTCCAATCGGTCGGTGAACGTGTCTGCAAATAGAGCGACTGCTGAGATGTTGTTGAAGATGATTCGAGTGTCTTCACTGGTCATCGGCGGGCCCAGGGCGGAACCCGTTGACGAATCGGATGATGTCGACAGCGTCCGTTCCGATGAGGAAGAAGATTGTGGAGGTGTGATAGGGAAGGAAGATTGTCGGCCTGGATAAGCACAAATTTGTTTTGTCAACTCCAAAGGAAAGATAGGGGATGAAGTCTACCTAGGGCAAGTGGTATGTGGATGTCCCTGATCAGGGCTAGATCGGAAGCATACGCTCGTTCTGAAGAGAGTAACTCGAGCAGGGCATGTGTGCGCTTGGAGATGACGGGTGACGGTGTGCTAGGCCGCGGGAGGGCTGTCTTGGGCACTTCGTCTTCGATGAAGGGCTCGCGAAATACGGCTGGGGTAATTGGCAGGGGCTTTTCAGGGGAGGGAGTGCGTGGTAGCAAGGGGGAAGAGTCGGAGTCTTCGGAAGGCCATTGCACGATGCTGAAGGAGTCGAGGAGATTGGAGAAGGAGCCAAAACTGCGATTTCGGAGCATGAGCATTGTGCTAGGCATGGTCGACGAAGAGTCAGGGACGTGGTCGACGACAGGCCGTGAAGCAGGACGGAAAGAGGAGCGCGCGGGTGATGGTGGCGAACTTGGAGGAAAGGACTCCTCATAAGACTTTGAAGGAGAGGATGGTGAAAGAACCAGGCCCACGCGGCGCGAACGAGGTCCGTTAGAAGACAGATCGAATTCCCCAAAGGCAGACTCCATCACACCCCAGTGCGGCGTCGCGGTCGCCTCCGGCTATATCACAGTCCGCGCTAGAACGGATAGGTCGGCGAAGGAATGCAGGCTGTCAGAAGCACTGCAGATAAGAAAAGATAGAGGTGCTGTATGGAAATGTTGTTGGCCTCGGTCTGTCCGAGATCGTGGCGATGGGCAATTAGACCACAGTACGTACCTGTGGGTCGCTTTCTCACCTCAACAACACGTGAAGGCCACAAGGCAGTAGTATATGCAAAAGCAAGGCAACAACGAGCACCGTCGATGGCTCAACCCCACACTAGGTAGACCAGGGAGATGGAGAGAATGCCAGCAAGACGACGTCGACTCTCACTACCATAGCATCGCGACCATTTTGATCATCAACGGCATGCACCCTCATCAGCTTCGCATATGGCCGGTGGTTCCATGATTCTTACCTATTCTGTGCCTCTCTTGTTTTACCCCGCTCTCTTCTCGCAAATCTTTGTTGTTCTCCCCCACCTCCAGTAGATATTGTCTCCAGCAGCCGTTACAGCCTGGCTCGGGAGCGACTATTCCGTTCCTCGGCGCTCGTGCACGTTGACTGGTCCTCGGGCTATGACTTTCACCTTGGCTATCCTGGGGCAACAGCGAGACTGTAGCGTTCAGAGCCAAAATACGTCCTGAAGGTGGTAGCAACGACGGCAGTAAAATGGAGAAGTCAGTACAGTATATATCCGCAGCGCCGCGCCGACTCCCGTCGGTGCCTCATGGGTTCCATTCTAGCCTTCAACGTTGCTCCATCGCATCCCCAATCCCTATTTCCGACCCTGGTTCTGTGGAGTTTGGAGCACGTCGCCGACGTGTCTTCTTGATTGCCTGGTCCTGTAGCCCACTGGTCCGAGTAACCCTTCATCTGCTGGCTTCCGAGTAGCATCGTTGGCTTTTAATAGATCAACTCGGATTATGGTAAGTTGAGAGCCATAGATATTGTATTGTTGAGCATTCAATATTGGTTTCATTTTCTATTGTCTTGCCAACATTTCTGAAATGAATAGACGTAGCTGATTCGTTTCGATTAAAACAGCATTCTCCTGGACATTATCTGTTGTTGCTAATCTAGGCTCTCACATATCCCGGTAAGTTCTGTGCTGCGTTATTGACAGAATGGCGGAGTTACAGTGGACGCAATCGTCATGGGGTCGATGGGCAGGGCAAGTTGTTAATTGCTACTGGGCCGACGTGTCACAGATACATCTTTCCGCCGAATTATCCGGACTTGCGTGTTAACATTTGTCAACAGTAGCTTCACCACTGGCACGGCATCGCAAGCACTTGAGACTCCTTGTACCGGAAAACGGGTTCCCAACCAGCAATCTCGCTCGATCGCCTCTTGTCCTTCATTCACAACGGATCCGGTCAATAACATTCTTTGTCGTCAAACGATACTAGCTTTCTTTGACGGGTACCCACACACTCCATCCAACACATTCACTCGAACCCGGCGCCAAAGGGACTCTTTACTAAGCTCTTTCGAACCCTTGCCCTATCAGACTTTGCGTCATGTAGGACTAGGTGCAGGATATTTCAATGTCCAAGAAAAACGAGATCCGGTCCGTTTAGCATTCACATGGATTTGGCGCTTGCCGGTGATCTTCTCAGTTCAATCGCACTCTTTTTGACACTTACGACTAGAATGTTCTGAAGATCCAGCGTAAATACTAATAGTGAGTTCTGTGATGTCATTCTGTGTTCTCTGCCACTCATCGATACGATATCAAGGCGATATCTTGCGCAACACTTCTGTGGCCGCTGACTTGGTACGCTCCAAGATGCCGTCCCCATCACCGGCAGGTACTGAACACGACCTTCTCTTTCTCCTGAAACGTCTTTTGTGCGGCTCGCGTGCGTACTCCTGCTCTTCAGCCACGGGACGCCCAGTAACGCCACAGCACTGTAAGTTGGTCTTCGACTTTCCCATCGATAAAGCACGGTCCGAGTCAGGCGATGAGTGGTGAGTGTGCGACAAAAAAGGGGGGCACCTGGTGTTCAAGCGGTGCCCTTTTTTTGACGTCATAGTTGTAGGGCCGTTGCAGGTATGCAGTAAAGCGATAAAATTTGACCCGATGGCGTTTTTTCCACCGGCGATCAAACCGCCACAACCACACGCCTATTAACGTGTGACCAGGGTTGAACAGGGTTTCAGTATATGCCTCGTAGCCCCAATTGGCTCTCATAAAAACTATGAGTATGATGGAAGTTTTTATGTTTATATTCTTTCTTCCGATTCGGTACTGAGCGGCAGTGGCCGACAATGTTGACAGGAACAATTGTTCCGGCGTGCTAGTCTCCGTAGCTGACCTCAGCACCGACAAAAGACAGTCGTTCTGCGTCTGACTCTTGGTCAGCCAACGTCAATGTCACTCTCCCATGACCTACTTCGAAGAACAAATTAATAAAGAAAACTCGGAGAGACCGTTTGCAATGTTTGTTTAGAGTGCTCATGAAATTACTGAGTGAACTTTTACGACCATACATTCGTTGCACGTCCTGCTGCGCTGATGAACTGAACTACATATATCGCGATGTTCCCACACCATGCAACATGAACAACCAAGCATGACATGATTGTGGAACCAATGTGGCGCACAGAGGCAGTGTCGGACTCTTTTTATTCACCCGGATCATCGATCCGCAATAAATTTCGTATATAGTCTAGAGATGCCATACTGCGACTGTAAATAAGTAAATAAATAAAATAGATAAAAAGATTGTGGAACGTATCGTGGGCCATTGCTCTTGTGCTGCTTGTTGACAGTCTTCTGCCACTTTCCCTGCTCCAACTCCTCTAGATCCGGAACTATCACCTCATCAGGCTTGAGCTCATCAGCCATCCTAGGTTGCTGATCGGTGCAAGCGGTCATAGAAAGAATCCGTGCCATAAGAACCTCTCAGAGGTCCCAATATAGCATCATGGTGTCCACCGACTCCACACTATTGTCATTGTCTCGTTGGAGAACGGAGATACTGTATATCCTCTGCAACTTCACCCTGGATCTCGATATCCTCTGAGTCAACCTCAAGCACATCAATTAGGGATCATGTAGGATCTATTGATCATTCTGGACTGATTCGAAGGCATTTGTGTATGGGCAGGTTCAAACCGACAGGAGGAGTGTACAGACTAGTTCTTAAGAGTGAGATACCAGGGCCCTGCTTGTGTGTAGCCAGCTGACATACATTGCTGGAGCTCCAACTTGATCGCAATTCACACGCACATCGC